>JASDQU010947498.1:26052-42642 GCA_032191745.1 Picea mariana
AGATCGTCTCATGGTTTTATCTCAGCATCAATACAAAGTTGTGGGACTATTTCTTTAAAGAGTGACCTCTATAAGGATGATTGTAAGAGTAGAATTCATAAGCATAGGCTATAGTATTATATGATAGAGGTAGTCTATAAAGGAAATGGATGCTGACATTAAAAGTAGAAGTGATCTCATCAATGTGTATGTCATTTCCATAAGAAATATCAATACAATGTTTTTTGTCTCATAAAAAAAACATGAAATTTAAATGTTTCTTGTCGGTAGATTCAAACATTATTAAAGATATGAATTAAACATCATGGAAATATTGTAGATAATCACTAAAGATCATAGAAAGAAGCACATATAAGACAAGTATGAGTCAAAAAAATTACTGATATTCCATTAATTCCTCATAAATATAGAAGCATCCTTACATGACATACATGATAGATACATCTCCATTACAAAACTGGGAAAATTGCAATACAAATTCTACAACTTTCTCCTCTACGAAGATTCCTCCCAAGGAATATCTAACAATCCTATCTTTTTCTATCTCTTTACTTACAAACTTGTATGTTATGTTCCCCATGGGGACCACTGTGACCCATAGGTCGCTTACATAAGTGGATCATAACTAAGTTTACATGTATTCACACATCCTCCAACTAGTTGTTACAACCTTATATATTATGTTCCCCATGGGGACCATGGTGACCCATAGATCACTTACATAATTGGATCATAACTTACTTTACATTTATTCATAGGTCCTTGAGCCAAATGTTACAGCTTGCAGGTGAGTCTTAGTACTTGAGGCACACTCTTCCCTATTGTAGCTAGTCGTCCATTGCAATTGATACTCAAAAGTGTGTTTTATCTAGTCACTAGCTTCACACTATGGGTGGGTACTGAAGAAACTTATAGTTCCAATGGGTTCTGAAATTCATAGTGCACCGAAGGGTCTAATGGAAGATAAGAAATGTGATATGAATATGGATGGTGCACCACTAGGTGGGAAGAGAGCAGGGGAAGTATTGGGGACGAGATAGAGGAAGAATACTATGGTGGGGATGGAAAATATTAATACCAAAATTGTATATGTTTATCAATTGTTATGGTTTTCTTCCTAAGAAATTGTCGCAATATCCTATATATCGGTCAAACACCCTCAACACCCATTTGGCCCGACCAACCTAGACATACTCCCTCTTGTGAAATACTTTGTCTCTCGTCTCCTTATACTGTCACATTCCCTTGAAATTGTTGGCATGATCAAGTCCTCCCCTCAATATGTGATCCATTTGATTTGGTCCTCCCCCTATTGTTGGAGACTTCCCCTGTCTCTGACTTGCAACCTTCTGGACCATCAATGTTGATGTGAATTGTTTCTTCTTGAATGGTGGCACCATTTGCATATGGTTGCAATATGTTTTCCTCTGATTCATCCACTTCAATCCTTCCAAATTTTTCCCCATGGTGGTGTAGTCTAAACATTCTATGTTTAATTGGCATTTTTCACCTGAATCTAGTGATCTAAATCTAGGAAAAAACACAGTTTTCTGTTGTTTAAGTCTCATTTTTGAATACATAAATGGATCCAACATCCTTATAAACCCTTGGGGCACTTAGATTACATAGAATTAACCACTCAATGAGATACTTATTATTACATGGACTACTTTCCCTTCATTATACATAGGATAACTATGGGACATGCCAGTACTGGTCAATATCAACCATCATATGACTTCATAGGTCACGTTAACCAACATATGAATTGAAATTCACTCATATATTATATGGTAGAACAATTGATCTAGGTCAGGTATTGTCTAGCGTTCCCACAACATGAAAACTTCTAATATGTACTATATTCATCCATTAATCCTTGTACTTACCAATCATATATCTAGTACATTCACGTTTAATTGATGTCTGGACGCAGGGCAGGCATAATTAAGTCATGTCAAACTTTTGTATCACCCATAGAAAGCAAAATTGACATCTTGATTGAGACAATGTGGGCATAATTATCCCGAGCCAGATATTTTAATCCCTTATAGAAGGCATAGTTGACATATCGATCATGAAAATGTGGGTATAATAATCCCATGATGGAAATTTTTATCCCCCTAGATGGCATAATTAAGGCCCAATTAGGTGCCAAACACACCTATGACACAAAATTTTGTTGACATGGTAGTGGCATGTAGGTTCCATAGAGGCAGGCCATAGGGAAATGGTAGTCATGATGGTGATGTCATTGGTATTGAAACATGTTGAATACGAGTCATAAATCTGACAAATACTACACTATGTCGTAAGTATGATGAACATTGGGGGAACAAGAAAAAACTGTAATGAAATTTTGAGAATTAATGGGTAACATTTGATGGTAAGGTGGATTTTCTGTGTAACGTTGGAATAACTATTCAAACTTCAACACCATATGTAGTAGTGGATCAATGGTGAGTAGGTATGCATGGATATATATTTGAATGTTGGGAAAGTAATGAAAAATTACAAAAAAAACAAGTGCACCCTTGATGCCATAGCAGTAGCAGAATTAAAAAAAAATGGTGCACCATTGAATTGGTGTAAATATTTGCTCCAAGAGATGGTATAATCTTGTGAAGATGTGAATGATAAGGTTGTGTATTTCATATATGGCTACTTATTAGTATCATTCTCTATGTGGAAGTGATAGTCGTTCATGGCCACAACATGTCTCGTACATTTGACGGTTGCATCACCAAATTATTTTACCCTTGGAATATTCGCACTAACAACACTAATGAGACTTCTCACATTGCAACATTTTTTTAGTGGTATAATGACCTCATCGCCACACAAAGGATACGAATCCCACAGTCTCTACTAAATCAGCACACTCACAACATCTGGTTTGGGATGAGGTGTGAACATACGCTTGTGTGACCTCTTAATGTTTCTCCAACGCTTTTCCATATGAACCATTTACCATTTTATTTGGATGAGGTAGTGTTCAATAAGGAATTGACCTCTTGCTTAGGTGTCAATGTCAAAAATAAGAAGTCAAGTGTCTCCTACACAATTCCTGCCATCGCACAATGATCATTGCAAATACCTCTGGTGCAGAGACTAGCTCAAGAAAACGATACAGGATGCCTTCCATCTTAGAGGAAGGGGATGACGAAGGTGAAGAAGAATTGTTACCTAGGGGGATGGTTCTCATCTATCTCAGACGATGCCACTATATCGCGTAAGAAATTTTGTGAATTCTTTACTTTTGTTTTCCCTCAAAAGAAGTCGTGCACTGAATCTCCCTCCAAATACATCGTTGACCCCATTTTCACTCCCACCACTCCATTGTTTTCCCTTCCACCTATGATCCACACTACTACCACTCCAATTAGTTATATATGGAAGGATTTAAACATTTATATTAGAAGGGGGTGAGGAATTGGCTTTATTATTGAAGAGGATTTGGTTTTATTATTGTATTTATGTTATGGAATGTTGCTTCCCAAGGTTCAACATTTTAAAACTAAAATTGACTAATTCATCTAGAAAGGAACCGGTGTTGCTATTATGGGCCGTAAAATCCCTTACCTATGACTTATATTTTTTTAATGCAATATTTACTATAATGAATAATTTATTGAAATTAATTTAAATTGTAAATGGAAAAAAAAAATAATGTAAAAATAAAGAAAAAGTACAAAATATTAACTCATAGAAGAATGCCAAATATCCATTAAATCATGGCTAAGGGATGTTGTATGGATACCTAATAATTTTAAATCATAAATATTTCAATCCATTAGATATTGAATCTCAATTCCTTCTAATTTTATAATCTTTAAAACTCATTATCATTACATTTAACACAATGTAAAATAAATAAGAATAATACATTAGTAATATGTCTTTACTATATTTTTTGAACTTCCCAATCTGGTAATATAATTCTATATAATTTTAACATTGTAATAATCAAATATAATTTTGAAAATGAATTTTTTAATAACATTTTGAAAAAACATGATTATAAATTTTCTAAATTATTTTGAAGAAACTTGATCATGCCAACATTTTTATTAGTAAGCTGTAGAATTTTTTATGACCACAAAGTTTAGTATTTAGTGTTGCTTCCACGGTGTTAGGAACCATGCATTTTATTTTTAATCTTAAACCACGAGGTGATATTTTCACATGATTTTATTATAATATACATTTTTCATGTGATGGTTGTCTAACTGTTCTACTAAATGGGGGTGACATTAATATGCAGGAAATCACTATTTTTTGTTGATTAAAATATATTTCTGAATGCATAAATAGATTCAAGATGCTGAGAAACCAATAGACCACTACAAAAATAATCATTCTAAACTACTTTTAAACTACAACTATATTTTATAATCATATAAGTGACATATTATGTATTTACTTTGTAAGTTTAATTTATTATAGTTCTTTTCAGTTTTGTTTTTTAAAAATGATATATATTTATTTATATATTATTAAATCATAACAATTCCACAACCAATTATAATTATATCTTAAAGATTTAAGATATTTAGAAAATTCTATCAATTAGAAAATGTAATATCATCTATTATAAAAAATAAATTGAATGAAATTATAATTTTATATATTTATAAATTCAAATACTAAATACATTTACATTTTTTTTAAAGGAATACTTGTTCTACTATCTTAATCACATAAAATAGAATATAGTAAATTTAAATAAGATAGTAATATATGTAATTAAAATAATAATATCTCCCTAGGTAAAATGAATTTGTATTTTATTCATTTATTAATATTTAATATGAAATAAATATCATAGATATATTTTTAAATAAATATAATATTCCTGACAGCATTGGGATAAAAGCTGACATGGATTGGGTTGATAAGATGGAGTGGGGCTCACAATTGTGGTGCTATTGAGAGCACTCTTAACGTCTTGTTATAATAATATTATATTTGGTATAATGTGTATAATTATCTTACTTTCTATCATGGGTATTGTAAAAAAGATAGCAAGAAACGAACGGGTAATTCAAACGCGAAAGACAAAAAGCATGAAAAAGCTTTGTTTCAAACGGGAAAGAAAAAAAGCATGAAAAAAAATCTTTAAGGGGATTTGAATCTATCCCGTGAGTAAGGTGGAAAGGGTCCTTATGCACATTTTAGCAACTAAGTTCCACATAGAGATGGCTATAGACTCGTGATTGGAAGACAGGTTGAATCCCACTATAAAGGATTTAGTCATCATCAGGCCAACCGCTAAGAAGAAAAGGAGCAAACGAAAGAAGAAGGAGGAATCTAGGGCTGAAGTGGCCGAAAGTGTTGGAGAGAATCAACCAGTCTGGTTAGACTATTCTTTAAAAGTGAAGATCGTTAAGCTGAAGTATGTCTTCAACTAAAATAAGGATGTCTCGGTGAATTTTGAACAGTCAGTAGTGGAGGTAAAGAGTACCAGAGATGATGGGCATGCTCTTAAACGACCCTTTTTCAACAAGCTAACTGCCATCATCCTTTTTTTTTTTGTAATTTTAATTATTACAATTATATAAATACAAAAGCAAATTTTAGATTGTTTTATTACAATTTCTAACTGGTAATGTTATGAATCTTGTTCTCTTTTATAGTAAGTTTTTATTGTAGTCTTATATTTTATTTTCATCTATCTAAATCGGAGGAAATTAAGGTTCAAAATTCTTTTTAATTAATTAATTCATCAATGCAGCTATGTGTTTCTTTTTCTTTTATTATTATGCAATTTAAACTTAGACTCATCACCTTCAAGCGACTTTGCATGCACTAAACTTTGACCTGTTCATTTATATTTAACATGCATAGCAATATCACAAGGTAAAACGTTTTTCCACGCACCTAAATCTAATGTTCATTTCTTCTTCATCGCACTGACTACTTACGCGCATACTCTGGCATTGTGCTCCAATACCTACTGCGCATAGTTTCGATACCGCACACCAATATTCCACATGAATTTTTGTCCTATGCATGCACCGTGTCAAGTTCAACATATTCCATCGTGCCCAAATATCTGCGCACACTACTTAATACACTGTCACAACACAAATTATACTCATACTTATGCGCGTACCAACCAAACTCCTCTACATTAAGAAATACTTGTGCACCCCATGTGCACCTTATTATGTGTGTGCTCACCATGCAAGGTTAAATTCAACACGTGCATCTACACGTAATAATCTTCCGTGCGACGCCACAATTTACTGTGCACACTGGCACGCCAATGTTTTCCTGTGCGGTGCCAAAATTTACCACACGTGCCAGTACGCCAACCATTCCCAAGGACACTCCATGAATCCAATCCTGGTCACTTCGAAGTTAATTTTCTGTGAATATTCTCTTCAACTATACCCCTCTGGCCCATCCAAGCTTAGCGTTGAACTGAAGCTCTGATACCAATTTGTAATGTTTCCTCGGCTAACCTCAGGCCGGAGTGCACCACTCTAGAGAAACCATTCATGCTCTGACACCAGTTGGTAACATTCTCAGTAATCAACTGAGTTATGCCACCTATATTTACTCTTTTTACTGCATGCAACTAGAACATATACATACAACATTCTTGCGGAAGCTTTAAAGTTAAACAACAATTTTCTTTCTGTAACATACAACTTTTATATGGAAATAAAAATAACTACAGATATGCAACATTTACAGGAAATTACCCATAAGCACACAATAAATCATAATCACATATATGCTAAAATCGTAACATAGGCATGTAAATAACAAAACAACATATTGTTCTATCATACAATTGGTACTTATCTTAGAAATATTGTCACCAACTGTTTATAGACAATCCACGAACCTCCCAGCCATGGACTACACTGTTCATCACTCTCAAGAGTGAGTCACCCCCGAGTCGGGACTGAACTCCACCCAGGTTAAAGGGATCCTATCCAGGATAAGGCTCAAGGACAACAGGAAAGACTCTGTCTTAGGTGCTCACTCAACTAACAGCCTACAACCTCTCATTCCCCACATGCCTGTCCCACCCAAGGAAGTGTGCCCCTTCATAATCACATATATGCTAAAATCGTAACATAGGCATGANTCCCTTCCAGGACTTCAACAACAAGTCAGACAAGAATTCTCAGAGTGTTGTAGCTATAGTTTAGCACCTTTGGAATCAATCCCCAACAATTCTCTCACTCAGAGAACTGCTCATGAGCCTGAAAACCCGCTTCTTCAATCCCGCTCCAAGCTAACCATGTACACCAACCAAAAGGAGGTATGGGAACAAGTTCTAGAATGGTGAAATGGCTGTCTCAAGGATAACATAATGCGTGAGTGAAAACGGTCATGGAATCATTGACTGGATAATTGAGTGTGTACAGGAATCACTGTGAACTCTTTGTGAAAGTGATGGTGAGAATGATGGTTAGGATCTGCTGCTGGTAAAAAAATTCCTCTCTCCGTGGAAAAGATCCCCCAAATGAGTTGAGTCCCCCATGATATGAATGCATGTCCCCAACTTGACACTTGTCATATTGGAAGTTACTTTGGTCCACTTGTCTCCAACTTTAGGACTTAGGATAAAATAGTTATCCATACTTTACATTTTAGGAATATCAATATAATATTCCCTTGACGTTTGTCCCTCCCTTTCCCTAACTGGTGAAGTTCAGTCCCCCATCTCTTTTATCATGGTCGGACTACATGCAGCGATGTATTTTATTAATTATGAGTCATGTACAAAGTAGGCGCATTGACCCTTGACATCTAGGTGTTCCAGCCTAATACCAAAACATAAGCAACCCAATTTATAGTAACCAGCTCACCAGCCTATAGTACATATCATATACACGAGTCTCATTGTCCTCCATATTGCACACACCTTAGTTATTGTGCACGGTATCCTGCAATGTGCATACTACTTCATTTTACTACGCAGTTCATGTGTGCACTATGCCACATGATGTGCATTACCGAATGAGGTCAAAACAACTCACCGGCTTAAGTGTATTTATATTACATTTGAAATTGGATTTGGTCGAGGGATATTACATTGCCAATGTTATCTCAATCTACTTCTGAATACTCATTGTGTCAATACAACCATTTGTATCCACTCAGGTATGCAATCCTAAATTGTAGAGGACCTCGCACGAGGAGGCTAGGAAACATGTGGGGGCCTCATGATATGAGGATGGGAAACTTGCGAGGTCCTTGTGGGATACCCTATGCATGACCCATAGGGGTGACTCTTGGTAAGATTGCCTAAAAATCCAAGCACATGTAAATTAGAGTATGACCTCCCCTATATGGTTCCACCATTCTCTTATGAAAGCCGATCTTCCTCCTACTAAAAACCAAATCACAAAATATAATCTCAAATGGAAATCATGGATGGATTTCCCTCTTATCTAAGTTCAAATGGAAATATTGCATGGATTCCCCTCTTGTACAGTATCTAATGGAAATATTGGATGGATTCCCCTCTTGTCTAGGATCCAATGGAAATATTGGATGGATTCCCCTCTTGTCTAGATAGGGTGGATATTGCACCACTGAAAACAAACCAATAGTGGAAGGGTTTTGTTGAACCCTAATGAAACATTGTCTCCAAGAGAAGTTCCAAAATGAGAGATCAAATAATAATTCCAAAGTGAGGCCCTACCCTTCCTTTTGTCCTTTCTCCATGTCTTCTATAACTTTCTACCTTTTGACCAAATCAAATGTAACACTTATCCCATTTTTGACTAAATCAAATATGACCCTTATCCCCCCTTTTTCTTTCACTTTAGGATTAAAAGTCACTTTTAATAATAGATAAGTAGCTTATTAATCTAATTTCACTTTAAATACATAATTTCTCCTAACTAAGTGACATTAATTAACCTCGTTTGACTCCCTTTTCTTCACCGAAAAACCACAAAAATCATTTCCACTACTGAACAGGGGAATCCAAAACTGGGGACATCACATGGAAGGAAGTTTAATATATCCAACTTCAACAATTTGACACTTTGGTTTTACAATGCAATTTGTATCCTTTATGCACACCAGTTAGGTTTATGTATCAAAATTCCGATATACATTTATAGACAAGTGTTAAATAAAAAACTACAACTTATGCAAGATGAACCACCAAAGTTGGCTCAAATTGGAGACTATGGCGTGTATTTGAGGATGATTCTATTTTCCCTTCAAATTTACATGAAATCGCAATTATAGGTGCATGAAAGAAACCTCTCCTATTATTCAATTGAACCTTATATGCATAGGTAAATTTACCATTTCTATAACTCCATATTAAAACTTATAAAACAACTTCTGGAACTATAGGGAATATTGGGTGTGCATTTTCATTTACTCACTTAGTACAGCTTAAACCTTGCAAGTTACAAGAAGAACATTTCCTCTTTTGAATAACCATCCTTTTTAAACTTTCAATTGCAAAATAAACAACATGGGAAGGTCTACTATGATAAACCACATCCCCAACAACTTGTAAAACTGAAATCTAAGTTATAATACAACATTTGGTTACTTTTTACAAATAGTTTTTTCATTTCTATGCTTTTACTATGCATCTCTTTCATATTTTTCCACACAAGAGTATTTGATGACTCTTAATGAAAAACTGACCTTGGTTGATCTGCTAACCCATCGTCCTTTGTTTCCTCAAAATTCCATGAATATTTGTGCATAGAATTCATCTCTTTTGGAGTGTAAATTCACTACTAATTGTACAAACAAGGTATACATGTTGAAATGATCAATTCAAAAATTAAATACTAAATTATTTCTCCTTATCCAACTTTGGGTAGGAAGTTTAATATATCCAACTTCAACAATTTGGCACTTTGGTTTTACAATGCAATTTTTATCCTTTATGCACACCAGGTAGGCTTATGTCTCAAAATGCCAATACAATTTTATAGATAGGTGTGAAATCAAAAAGTACAAATTATGCAATATGAACCACCAAAGTTGGCTCAAATTGGAGACTAGGGCATGCATTTGAGGCTAAGGAAATTTTACCTTCAAATTTACATGAAATCCCAATTCTAGGTGCATGAAAGCAACATATTTTGTTCTTCAACTGAACCTTAGATGCATAGGTAAATTAACCATTTATGTAATTCCATGTTAAAACTTATAAAACAACTTTTGGAGCTACAGGGAAGCTTGGATGTGCATTTTCATTTACTCAGTTAGTACAGTTTAAACCTTGCAAATTACAAGGAAAACTTTGCCTCTTTTGCACAACCTCCCTTTTTGAACTTGAAATTGAAAAATAAACAACATGACGAGGTCTAATATGATAGACCGGATCCCCAAAAACTTGCACAACTCAAATCTAAGGTATAATACAACAATGGGTTACTTTTTACAAACAATTTTTGGATTTCTAGGGTTTTAGTATGCATATCTTACTTATTTTTTCATGGAAGAGTCTTTGATGACTCTTAATGAAAAACTGACCTTGGTTTATCTCCTAACCCACCATCCTCTATTTCATCAAAATGACATGAATCTTTGTGCATAGAAATCATCCTTTTTGGAGTGTAAATGCACTACTAATTGTACAAATAGGTTATACATATTGGAATGATCAATTTACAAATTGAATCCTAAATTATTGATCCTAAGCCAACTTTGGGAAAAATGTTTAATATATCCAACTTTAACAATTTGGAACTTTGGTTTTACAATGCAATTTTTATACTTTATGCACACCAAGTAGGTTTATGTCTCAAAATGCTAATACAAGTTTATAGACAAGTGTGAAATCACAAACTACAACTTATGTAAGATGAACCACCAAAGTTGGCTAAAATTGGAGACTAGGGAATGCATTTGAGATCGAGGAAGTTTTCCCTTCAAATTTACATGAAATTCCAATTCTACATGCATGAAATAAACCTCTCATGTTATTCAATTGAACTTTAGATGCATAGGTAAATTTACCATTTATATATCCCCACCTTAAAACTCACAAAACAACTTTTGGAGCTATAGGGAAGCTTTGGTGTGCATTTTCATTTACTAATTATAGTTTATATGTTGCAAATTACAAGACAAACTTTGTCTTTTTTGCGTAGCCTCCATTTTTAAACTTCAATTGCAAAATAAACAACATGACCAGGTCTACTATGATAAAAAAACATCCCCCAAAACTTGCACAACTCAAATCTAAGGTATAATACAACATTGGGAGGATTTGAGAACAAACATTAGAGCAAAAATCTATGTCATATGGATCCTAATTAAGTTTGTAGTGGATAGACAGCTTAAGAGGCTACAGGTCTTTCATGACTCCAAACTTTTGATGGACTCGAAAAATGGTAAAAATAACATTTATAACTTCGATCTTGGGCCTATTTTCAATAGGATTATGGAAAATAAAATAGTTTTTGAAGAGGTTTCCTTCACTCATGTCTATTGAGAATTCAACCACAAAGATGATCAATTATCAAAGGAGGAACTTATTTTGGATGAAGTGTTTTTCCTTGTTCATGAGATTAAGGACCATACTCTTACATATTTTTTGATCAATGAATTTTTGGTCTTGTTTTTTTTTTTATGTAAAGTTAGAGAGAGTTTGTCTCATGGTTTTACGTCAGCATCAATACAAAGTTGTGGGACTATTTCTTTAAAGAGTGACCTGTATAAGTATGATTGTAAGAGTCAAAGTCATAATCATAGGCTATAGTCTTATATGATAGAGGTAGTCTATAAAGGAAATGGATGCTAAACTTAAAAGTAGAAGGGATCTCATCAATGTGCATGTCATTTCCATAAGAAATATCAATATAATAATTTTTACCTCATAAAAAAACATCAAATTTAAATATTTCTTGTAGGTAGATTCAAACATTATTAAAGATATGCATTAAACATCATGGAAAGATTGCAGATAATCACTAAAGATCATAGAAATAAGCACATATAAGACAAGTATGAGTCAAAAAAATTACTGATATTCCATTAATTCCTCATAAATATAGAAGAATACTTACATGGCAAACATCACAGATACATCTCGATTACAAAACTGGGAAAATTGTAATGCAAATTCTACAACTTTCTCCTCTACAAGGATTCCTCCTGAGGAGTATCTAACAATCCTATCTTTTTCTATCTCTTTACTTACAAACTTGTATGTTATGTTCCCCATGGGGACCACTGTGACCCATAGGTCGCGTACATAAGTGGATCATAACTAATTTTACATGTATTCACACATCCTTCAACTACTTGTTAAAATCTTATATATTATGTTCCCCATGGGGAACACGGTGACCCATAGGTCACTTACATAATTGGATCATAACTAACTTTACATTTATTCATAGGTCCTTGAGCCAAATGTTACAGCTTTCAGGTGATTCTTAGTACTTGAGGCACACTCTTCCCTATTGTATCTAGCTGTCCATTGTAATTGATACTCAAAAGTGTGTTTTATCATGTCACAAGGTTCACACTATGGGTGGGTACTAGAGCAAATTATAGTTCCAATGGGTTCCAAAATTCATAGTGCACCAAAGTGTCTAATGGAAGATAATAAATGTGATATGAATATGGATGGTGCACCACTAGGTGGGAAGAGAGAAGGGGAATTATTGGGGACAAGATCGAGGAAGAATACTATGGTGGGGATGGAAAATATTGATACCAAAAATGTATATGTTTATCAATTGTTATGGCCTTGTTCCTAAGAAACTGTCACAATATCCTATATATGGGTCAAACACCCTCAACACCCATCTGGCCGAACCAACCCAGACATACTCCCTCTTGTGAAATAATTTGTCTCTCGTCTCCTTGTATTGTCACATTCCCTTGAAATTGTTGGCATGATCAAATCCTCCTGTAAATATGTGATCCATTTGATTTGGTCCTCCCACTATTGTTGGAGACTCTCCTTTTCTCTGACTTGCAACCTTTTGGGCCATCAATGTTGATGTGAATTGCTTCTTCTTAACTGGTGGCACCATTTGCATATGGTTGCATTACTTTTTCCTCTAAGTCATCCACTTGAATCCTTCAAAATTTCCCCCCATGGTGGTGTAGTCTAAAGATTCTATGTTTAATTGGGATTTTTCACCTCAATCTGGTCATCTAAATCTATGGAAAAAACAGTTTTATGTTGTTTAAATTCACTTTTTGAATACATAAATGGATCCAACATCCTCAGAAACCCTTGGGGCACTCAAATTACATAGAATTAACCACTCAATGGGATACTTATTATTACATGGAATATTGTCCTTTCATTATACACAAGGTAACTCTGGGACATGGCAGTACTGGTCAATATCAACCACCATATGACTTCATAGGTCACACTAACCAACATATGAATTGAAATTCCCTCATATCCTATATGGAAGAACAACTGATATAGGTCAGGTATTGTCTATCTTTCCCACATCATGAAAACTTCTAATATGTATTATATTCATCCATTAATCCTTGTACTTACCAATCATTTATCTATGACATTCACATTTAATTGACGTCTGGACGTAGAGTGGGCACAATTAGGTCATGTCAAACTTTTTTATCCCCCATAGAATGCATAATTGATATCTCGATTGAGACAACGTGGGCATAATTATCCTGAGCCAGATATTTTTATCCCTTATAGAAGGCATAGTTGACATATTGATCATGAAAATGTGGGTATAATAATCCCATGATGGAAATTTTTATCCCCCTAGATGGCATAATTAAGGCCCAATTAGGTGCCAAACTCACCTATGACACAAAACTTTGTTGACATGGTAGTGCCACGTAGGTTCCATAGAGGCGGGCCATAGGGAAATGGTGGTCACGATGGTGATGTCATTGGAAACATGATGAATAAAAGTCATAAATCTTACAAATACTACACTACGCTGTAAGTACAATGAACATTGGGGGAACAAGAAAAAAATATAATGAAATTTTGAGAATTAATGGGTAACATTTGATGGTAAGGTGGATTTTCTTTGTAATGTTGGAAGAACTATTTAGACTTCAACACCATATGTAGTAGTGGATCAATGGTGAGTAGGTCTGCATGGATATATATTTGAAGGTTGGGAAAGTAATGAAAAATTACACAAAAAACAAGTGCACCCTTGATGCCATAGTAGTAGCAAAATTCAAAAAAAATGGTGCACCATTGAATTGGTGTAAATATTTTCTCATAGAGATGTTCCAAGCTTGTGAGGATGTGCATGATAAGGCTGTGTATTTGATATATGGACACTTATTAGTAGCATTCTCTATGTGGAAATGACAGTTGTTGCATGGCCACAACATCTCTCGTACATCTGACGGTTCCATCACCAAATTCTTTGACCTTGGAATATTCGCACTGACAACACCAATGAGACTTCTCACACTGCAACATTTTTGTAGTGGTATAATGACCTCATCTCCACAACACAAAGGATACAAATCCCACAGTTGCTACTAAACCGACACACTCACAACATCTGGTTTGGGATGAGGTGTGAACATATGCTTGTGCGACCTCTTGAAGTTGCTCCAACGCTTTTCCATATGAACCATTTACCATTTTATTTGGATGAGGTAGTGTTCAACAAGGAAGTCACCTCTTGGTTAGGTTTCAATGTAAAAAATAATAAGTTAGGTGTCTCCTACACAATTCTTTCCATCGCACAATGATCATTGCAAAGACCTCTGGTGCAAAGACTAGCTCAAGAAAGTTATATAGGATTCCTTCCATCTTAGAGGAAGGGGATATTGAAGGTGAAGAAGAAGTTTTACCTAGGGGCGTGGTTCTCCTCTATCTCGGATGATGCCACTATATCGAGTAAGAAATTTCATGAATTCCTTACTTTTGTTTTCCCTCAAAAGAAGTTGTGCACTAAATCTCCCTCCAAATACATCATTGACCCCATTGTCACTCCCACCACTCCATTTTTTTCCCTTCCACCTCTGATCTTCACTGCTACCACTCCAATTAGTTATATATGGAAGGAACTAAACATTTATATTAGAAGAGGGTGACGAATTGGCTTTCTTATTGAAGAGGGTTTGGTTTTATTATTGTATTTATTTTATGGAATGTTGTTTCCCAAGGTTCAATATGTTAAAAGTAAAATTGTCTAATTCGTCTAGAAAGGAACCGATGTCGCTATTATGGGCCGAAAAATCGCTTCCTCGTGGGCTTCCATTTTCATATAATAGGTAAGACTTTGACCTATGACTTGTATTTTTTTAATGCAATATTTACTATAATGAATAATTTATTGAAATTAATTTAAATTGTAAATGGAAAAAAAGGTAATGTAAAAATAAAAAAAAGGTACAAAATATTAACTCATAGAAGAATGTCGAATATCCATTAAATCATGGGTAAGGGACGTTATATGGATACCTAATAATTTTAAATCATAAATATTTCAATCCATTAGATATTGAATCTCAATTCCTTCTAATTTTATAATCTTTAAAACTCATTATCATTACATTTAACACAATGGGAAATAAATAAGAATAATACATTAGTAATATGTCTTTACTATATTTTTTGAACTTCCCAATCTGATAATATAATTCTATATAATTTTAACTATGTAATATCAAATATAATTTTGAAAATGAATTTTTTAATAACATTTTCAAAAAACATGATTATAAATTTTGTAAATTATTTTGGAGAAATTTGATCATGCCAACATTTTTATTAATAAGCTGTAGAATTTTTTATGGCCACAAAGTTTAGTGTTTAGTGTTGCGTATGAGTGTTAGGAACCATGCATTTTATTTTTAATCTTAAACCATGATTTGATATTTTCACATGATTTTATTATAATATACATTTTTCATGTGATGGTTGTCTAACTATTGTACTAAATGGGGGTGACATAACTGTTGATTATAATCTATTTTTGATTGCATAAATAAATTCAAGATGTTGAAAAACCAATGGACCACTCAGATTATAAAGAAATAATCATTCTAAACTACTTTTAAACTACAACTATATTTTATAATCATATAAGTGATATATTATTTATTTACTTTGTAAGTTATATTTATTATAAATTTTTTTAGTTTTGTTTTTTAAAAATGATATATATTTATTTATATATTATTAAATCATAACAACTCCACAACCAATTATAATCATATTGTACCAATTATAATTATATCTTAGAAATTTAAGATATTTAGACAATTTTATCGATGCGAAAATGTAATATCATTTATTATAAAAATAAAATAAAATGAAATTGTAATTTTATATATTTATAAATTCAAATACTAAATACATTTACATTTTTTTAAAGGAATAATTTTTCTACTATCTTAATCACATAAGATATAAGATAGAATATAGTAAATTTAAGGTTATAAAACCTTTGACCAAATCTTTAGAATGCTAAGTAATTAAATTTTTTTTTATGCATTATAAAAATTGTTTGCATATAAATTTCAGAAAATATATAACAATATATCTCTTTTTTATTAGGATAAAGTTCATCAAGCTCCACTATAATCAGTTTTTGGTTATAAATTGATTGAGTATGTAATTTTTTAAGATATTATTATTTTTTTTAAATTATATATATA
>JASDQU010947499.1:12464-22559 GCA_032191745.1 Picea mariana
TGTGGACCTTAAATCCATCTGAGATCCTCAAATGTATTCTGGACCATTTTCCTTTGGTACCCTTGAAAGACTTTAGACTTTCTTATCTTGCTCATTACGATCAACTCGATTTTCAACTATACCCGCTTGGTGACTTACTACGAGATGGCAACCTAGTTTCTAGTTTTTAGGGACTTGCACGGGTGACTGCGTGGGATACCATGGTACCTAGAGAAGACATCAGATGATGCTTTGCAGAGTATACCCGGAGGGTTCTTCCATGTTTGAGTTACACTTGCACCAGTAAGTTTCTCTAGTGTTAATTGGCGTAACTGTTCTTACTGCCAGTCAGTTGTCTGCTTGATTTTCCATTAGGAAATTTTTAGTGTGTGCTATGTGTTTCATGCTAGCTCAACCTTAGAGAATCGGTTGATCATTTTCACAAGGTGGAAGATCAACAGCTCCATCATTCATGTAGGCTTCAGGGCCTTCCACTGGTTACTTTGGATCCACCCCTACCACTGTTGAGGCGCATGCTAGATCAAGAGAGTTAATTTGAAGCAACTAGGCCACAGGAAACTATACCCGATCCATCTCCTAAAGAAAACTTTTCTGCACCATAGGATTCCACTATTTCTGACCTTGAAGATGAAGCTGTAAGGACCACAAACCCTCTGATCACTTACTTATCAGTTCCAGTTCTTAATCAGATAGTCTCTCCTAAGGTGACTTCACCTGAACATCAGTTTGTTAGACGAGTGGCGATGGAAGAAACTAGTGTTACTTTTGTTGGGAGTCCTCATACTCCCATCTTGATTGTCATGGGAGGAGGTTTTGTGCCTCCTCCCCCACCTCCACCTATCAAAACGACGGTTCTACAAACACCCACTACCTCGGGTAGTGGCACAATCTCTTCAATGACTATAACCATTGTTCCCTCTATCCAGAACATGTTTAGCACTCACTTTTTATAAGGGATATCAATTTTTTACTCTAGTTAGGTCCTAACCTACTCTACTCTACACATTATTGGTCTGGGGGCAGGGAGATATAATTATCCCTTACAAGGATATGTCGCAGTAACCACTACCCCATTCAATGTTATCCCTTACGATGGGGGTCATATCTCTCTTTCATCCCCTTCACTCAGAGGCGCTTCCCAGTAATCGATCGGGCCTAACACCAACTCTAGTTTTTTCAGTGGGGGGAGTCATGGACATCATTCCTACATGACTCTGGTAGGATCTATGCCTTTTATTTGTTCAATGCATTTGGAAATAAGGCTCTCTCATCGTATGATTTCTTGGTAGGGGAAAACCCTGTTTTTGGTCAACCAAAACCTATGCAAGGTTTCATTCCTTCACAGGGAGTGATGACGGATGTTTACTCCTCACAAGGTCTTGGAAATCCCTGTCAGGGCTTGTTTCCTTCACAAGGTATGTCGATCGAGGGAAACCCCTCACACACTCAGTGGAACCCTGGGCAGGTTTCAATACCTATGCCAGGAGGATTGGCTGCGGGCATCCCCAACCAAGGTCCTTGGATTACTTTGTAAGAAGCAATCCCTACACAAAGAATGTCATCCAACTACGGGAATCAGCTGGCGATGCAGAATCAAATGCATACTCCTTTTACTGGAGAGGGAAACCATGGTTTCTACCAAATACCTACTCAACAGCCAAACTTTTCCTAGCAACCTAGTGCCAGCTGAAATCCAGGTCCGTCTTTTCATTTGAATACACCTAAACCTATACTACCTTTCCTAAAAACTCTGCATTTTCCAGAATTGTCGAGACTTTTGAACGACTCGATATTTCATGATCTGCGTTGGCCCCCCATACTGACTAAGTTTCCCTCAGACATCCCTAAGTTTGAAGGCAAGCCTGGTGAAGATCCAGGTGATCATGTTACGACATTTGATTTATGGTGCTCATCCAACTCGTTAAAAGATGATTTCATTCAGTTGTGTTTGTTTCAACGCACACTTATAGGGGGTGTCGCAAAATGGTATATTGAGCTCAACATCTCCAAGTATGCTTACTTTAACAACTTGGCTATGGTATTCTTAAACCATTTCAGTTATCGGTAAGATACGATGTCAACACCGATTTTCTAGCCAACTTAAAGAAAATAAAATCCAAACATATCTCAAATCACATTCAAGAATAGCAACGACGAAATAGTCTTATCAAAGTAAAGGTCCCTCCCACATTTTTTCTCGAGTGATTTCTAAAGTCCTTGGTGCCTTGTGTATCCAAATATGTCATGACGTCTGAGATTTTTGCCGAAGAAGAGGCTATCATGAGAGCCCAACAACTAGAGTTGATTTACTCTCAATCCGGTATGCTATACGAGATCCTGCATGATGCACCATGGTCGACCTTTGACAAGACCAAAACAATTCTGGGACTCACGTCGATGGCATAGTAGGCTCATGGTGCAGACCCCCTTCTCTCCTAAGGGTTGTGCAACCTCCCGATTAGAATTCTTGATTCTACAGTCGGTTGAATCTCTACAACCCCACTGGTCTCATTCTATGTTAAACATAGGTCCTCTCAACTCCTTGCATAGGCTTCTCAGCACCCGCGACCTTTCTTTTCACGCCTTAAGAAAACCTCAGAGTATCAGGCGTTAGCACCTTTTCTCTTGGCCCCTCCTCTGATGTGATATTGGGCAATGACCACGTGATTTCAAGCACGACCACAAGCGTTTTGAAGTCAAACTACCTTTGGGCCCGCAATTCTCCTCAAGCCTCCACGTGTCTCCCTCGCAAAACCACAGTATGGATTGCGGCTCGTCATCGAATTTTAAAATTCCACACAAATCCTATCCTCGAAATGTGAGATGATCGTTGATCTCACGATCTTGATGGTGCTTCCAGATGGATGACTGAGATCTATTCCCTAGAATTAACGGCTCGGATCTACCTCTCTTCGATCGACGGCTGTGATCGAATCAAAAATCTAGACTTCGAAATTTTTGAATCTCAAACCTTGATTTCCTTTGTAGAGAAATATTTCGAAGCGGAAGAGATGTTGACACCTGAAACCTTCTATCGATGGTTGTGATCTCTAAAGGTCTCCGTACTTCGGGGTTTTGAAATCTCAACCCTACATTCTTTCGTACTCCAATCTTCTGAAGATGATGATCTGTTGACACTTGTCCTCAAGATCAAGAGTCCTACCTTCACTTCAGGTGGTTGACCTTTCAAATCGAATCAACAGTCTGAGACCCTCCTCTCAATAAATGATCGAGATATCCTCTGGGTTTCAGACTTCGGATATTTCAAATCTCAAACCCCACCCTTTTCCAAACGGCCTTTATCCGAAGGTTGTGATCCATTGACATTTGTCCCTATGGATCAATGGCTAAGGATTACTTCGGGTCTTTACCTGGAGTACACAGATTTACGCCACATCTCCCCTGAATCTGAAGGCTATAGATCACTTCAGCACTTTACCCAGAGTTCTCAGATCCTCGCCACGTCTCCTCCAGATCTGATGGCTCATATTCACTTCGGGTATTTGGGTCTTCGCGATTCGGCAATCCCAGTTCTTAGACTGAAAATCCCACAACAAATTTACCGAAGCTCACGATTTGCTGACAGGTGTCTGCTTACAGATTGATGGCTCTTGGCTCTTCAGATCTTCGGGCTTCAGGTGTTTCAACACTCCACCTTTTCCTTCCTACAAATCTCATGATCGTTGACACGTACCCCCTGGATCTAATAGTCCAGAGTCGCTTCGGCTCTCTGGCTCTTCGTGCTTCGAAAATCTCAAGTTTCAAACTTGATTCCTCCTGAGCCTGTGATATATGATGGCTCATATTTTCTTCATCGATCTGATGCACGTGGTTCACTTCAGAGGATCTAAAGGTTCGGGCCTACCTCGGATGATCGAATGGTTGGGATTTCACTTTGGAAATCCAGAATTCGGAAGTTTCAAGTCTCATATCTTTGTGGGTTCTCTCTCATGTGTGTACGAATCATTAAAGTTCATGTACGTTATCTTGAATTAGATGGTTTTTTATCCTGGTGATGTGATCCAATGGCCAATGTTGCTCCTTCTCCTAAGCTTCTGATCTTTTCTAACTTAGAAAAAATTCTAAGTCTTCAAAGGTTTTCGACCTTTGCTCCTCCTGCGAGTCTGACAATTGGATCTCATTAACACTTATGAAAAGTGTTATTCCTCTTGAGATTGGTCTCATGAAGACTTTGAATTCTCATGCACTCCTTTCATTTCATGGATTTTGATAACTCAAATCTGAAGGATTTCTCAAAGAGAAATTCCTCTCGCCCTCCTAGCGTTCTCCTTTTTCTCTATGCACACTTTGCAACAGATTCTTACGCAGGTTTGAGTTCCTGCGGATGACTGTGCACACCTTATAGAAATCACTTTGCACTCCTTGTAAAGGGAAAGTTTCATGCTATCTCTTCTGAGCTTCGGAACTGAAACAGATCCCCTCAACGCATTCCTTGCATTCTGTGTGCACACCTTGCACCACTCGACAGAATAGAAACAATTGAAACTTATCCTAACATTCATAGTTCCATGTACTCATAACAAAATTCATTCATTCATAAAACCACAATAACAGAGAATTGCAAACAGTGTCCACACCATGCATTGAGTCAATCTTCCTCTATTATATTCAAAAGTGAAAATGGCTACAACTGAAATCAAAACAACAACTAAAATTCAGAAACCTCCTACTAAATTATAGCTAGCCTCATTTGGGTGTACAAAACCTCTATTTATCTCAGAGGGTTCTTAGGGATACCTCCGACTACTTGTCTACTCCAAAACCTAACCTAACGACTATCTTAGATCAGTCACATTCCAGAGAAGGAGTGGAAACTCCCACTTTGCTCGCGATCATTCAAGCGTGCTTCAAAGATTTTCCCGACGCTGAGTTCAGATGTGCTTCAAAATTGTTGATTTCAAACTTGCTTCAAAATATTCTCCGAGACTATAAACGTTGAGATTCTAAAAATATTCCCATGCGCTAAGTGGTCCTTCTCCGCGTGCTTGCCAACGATGCTCTTGCATCATACTCCCCTTGACAAAAATTCATGGACTCCTTTCCATGAGCTCCTCCACCGACTTTCCATGCTTTTGGATAGCATCTTGATTTTCCCATCTGGAATTTTCTATTGAATTTCCCTTCCACTTGACCAGATATTCAAAATAGGCCTTCCTTCTGGTCTTCTTTCCAATCCTCTAATCAACAATATTCTCCACCTATGGTTTTTCTGCTATAGGCATTTTTTTCTCCCACTAAATCTTCTCTTGATCTTTTGATCCCTCTATGTCATCTTTCTTGTAAGGATGCATGTATGAAACATTGAATATGGGTGATATGCCCACATCATCTGGCAGCTCAATCTCATAGGCATTTTCATCAAACTTCCTCAAGATCTTACAAGTTCCTATCTTCTTCATCTTTAACTCGTTATATGTTCCCCTAGGGAACCTTTCTTTCGTGAGATGTGCCAGAACCTAATATCCTACTTCAAATTGAAGTTCTCTACGATGTTGATCAGCTCTGTGCTTGTACTCCTAGTTAGAACTCTGTAACTGTCCTATGATCTAGCTATGGAGCCTCTGCATTTCTGCAACAAAATCTTTTGCTCTAGCACTCTTGATCTCACTATGTTCCATGTCCTTCAGCTCATATACTCCACTGGGTTGCATTCCATACAATATTTGGAATGGTCTCTTTCCAGTGCTCCTGTTTGGTGAGTCATTGTATGCAAATTATGCTTGTGGCAGAATCTGATCCCATTGATTATGATGCTCAGTGACTAGACTCCTCAATAAGTTTCCCAAACTTTTGTTTACCACCTTAGTATGTCCATCCGTCTGAGGGTGATAGGCTGAGATGAAGGAAAAATAAATCCCCAACTTCTTCCACAGTTTTCTCCAAAAGTGACCAACAAATTTTGTGTCTCTGTCCGAGACAATGCTTCTAGGTAGGTCGTGAAGTCTCACAACTTCCTTGAAAAATAGATTTGCAACATGTGTTGCATCACTGGTCTTTTGGCATGGCATAAAGTGTGGCATATTTGAAAATCTATACAACACCACAAATATGGAATCAAATCCTCTTTGCGTTCTTGGTAGTCCCAACACAAAATCCATGCGTATTGCATCCCAAGGCCTCTCTGGTATTGGAAATGGTTGATACAATCCAGTGTTTTGTCTTTTTCATTTTGCATATTGGTATATTCTGCATCTATTCACAAACTTTTTCATTTATGTTCTCATACTTGGCCAATAGTATGAACTTCTCAATTGTGCAAACGTTTTATCATGGTCGAAATGTTCATCCAATCCTCCATTATGCTTTTCCTTCAAAAGGTTATCCCTCATTGAGCATTTTGGTATGCACAACTAATTGCCTTTGGACAACAATCCCTCTTGAATCATATACTTTGTCCACTGGCTTTTGTCTCTCAGCACAGGATTTTCACATGCTTTGTATGCTTCCTTGAAATCTGTATCATCACAATACATGTCCTTAAGGTGTTCAAACCCAAAGGTCTTCACCTGAAATTCCTACAAAATCAAACATCTCCTACTTAATGCATCAACAACCTTGTTAGCATTCCCAGCAATATGTTTTATGACAAAAGTAAAATTCTTCATAAACTCAACCCATTTTGCATGCCTCTGATTCAATTTTCTATGTTTGGTTATGAATTGTAAAGCCTGGTTATCGCTATACAAGACAAATTCCTATGGGACAAGGTAATGCCTCCATTTCTTCAAGGCTTGAATTATGGAATAAAACTCCTTATCATACGTGGAGTATTTTCTCTTGGTCTCATTCAGGTTCTCACTAAAATAGGAAATAGGTCTATTAGCCTCACTCGGAAATGCTCCAATTGCAACTCCACTTGCATCACACCTCACCTGAAATGTCTTTTCAAAATTTTGCAAGACCAGAATTGGTAATTCTGTTATTTTCTCCTTCAGTATATTGAATCTCCTTTCAGCCTCCTCTATCCTTTTAAAAGAATTGTGCTTCTTCTTCACTGTATCCATCATTGGTTCAGAAATCCCACTGAAGTCTCTGATGAACTTCCTATAGAAACTGGTTAATCCATGGAAGCTCCTTACCTCAAACATACTTCTTGGTGATGACCATTATTTGATTGCTTTCATCTTCTTTGGATCCATATTCAGTTCATTTGAAGAGATCACAAAACCTAAGTAAATGAGCTCGGTCTTCATAAAAGAGGACTTATTCAGATTTATCAACAGCTTCTCCTGTTGTAGCCTCCTCATCACTAGTGTCAGGTGTCTCAAATGCTCCTCTTTAGTCCTGCTAAAGATCAGTGTATCATTCAGATATACAACCACAAACTTGCCAATGCAATCTTTCAGTATTTCATTCATCAACCTCAAAAAAGTACTTGGGGCATTTTTTAAGCCAAATGGCATAACAAGCCACTCATACAAACCTTCATTTGTCTTAAAGTTTGTTTTCCACTCATCACCTTCTCTCATTCTAATCTGGTGATATCCACTTTTCAAATCTATTTTAGAAAAGAAACTTGCTCCACTTAAACAGTCCATCAAATCATCCATTCTTGGTAAAGTAAATCTATACCTGATGGTGATCTTGTTAATGGCTCTTCAGTCTATACACATTCTCCATCCTCCCTTGGACTCAACACAGTTGGTACTGCGCATGGACTCAAGCTCTCTCAGACCAAACCCTTGTTTAACAATTCCTAGACTTGTATCTTCACTTCCTCATTCTCTCGAGGTGTCAATATGTATGCTACTTTGTTTGGCAGACCTGCTCCTATTATCAAGTCAATATGGTCGTTGATACTTCTGATGGGTGGCAATGAGTTAGGCAGCTCATCTACCATTATGTCAGCAAAATTATCCAAAAATTTATGAACTTCTTCAGGCAAATCATCCATCAAAGTACTTGTAAGGATAACTCTAGGTTTCTTCACCACATTTAACTACATCTCCTATTATTTCTTGACTTCTTTCAAGAGTTCCTTCCCACTCATGAGAAGTATGCTTGTGTTAGATTCCTCTTTCACTTTCTTCTCCTCTGTTGGCAGTAACATGTGTGTTCTACCATTCTTCTCTAAGATGTATGTATTCTTCCTCCCATCATGAGTGACATTCCTGTCAAACTGCCATGGTCTTCCCAACAAAATATGGCATACATCCATGGGAATTACATCACATATAATTTCATATCTATATCCTCCTATCTTAAATTCAACGAAGCATTGTTTAGTAACCATTACCTGGAGTCCTTTCTGCAACCATGAGAATGTGTATGGATTTGGATGTTCAGTTGTCTCCAGCTCCAATTTCTCCACCATCTCCGTGGATACTAATTTATCATTGTTCCCACTGTCAATTATCACCTTGCATACTCTATCTTTAGTCTTTCAAGTTGTTCTGAAGAGACCATTCCTCTGCACTGGATTTTCAACTTCTGTCTCTGGTTTTAAAATAACCTTCCTCGGCATCAGGGATCTTCCATCCTCTGCTCCTTGTACTTCAACATTCCCTCTCTATGCTTTTGAAATGTGAGCCTCACCTCCTCATTATTTATTTTTCTCAGGACAATCCCAAGACATGTGTCATGTCTTTCCATAGGCATAGCATCTTACTTCTCCTCCTCCTCTTCTTCCTCTTCCTCTAGAAGAACTTCCTCCACCACCCTATCTTCCTCGAGAATTCCCTCCTCTTTCTCAGTGACTGTGTGGTTTCTTAGTCTCGTCCTTAGACTTATGTTCTATGTCACGAGTAACTCCATTTCTTTTGTTTGGGGCTAGGATTTTACCTCTTCCTCATTGGCTTTGTTTTCTGGCCAACTTCTCCTCTGCCTTCAGTGCAAACTGATAAGCATCCTCCACTGTCCTTACTAACATCATGTTGAGCTCATCCTGGATTTCATATCTCAGGCCATTTATATATCTGGAAAAATTTTCTTCATCTCTCTCCCTTTGTCAAGTTCTGATGTTTAGCCTACAGAACTCCTCTTTGTACTCCTTAACTGTCATCCCCTTTTGTCTCAAGTTCTGCATCTTCCTAAACAGATTGATTTGATAATCTTTCGGCATGAAATTAGCCTTCAGCTTGGCTACCATTCTGTCCCAATTCTTTATCTTCTGTTTTCCTTTGCTTCTCCTATCAACCTGCAGTTCATCCCACAACAGCGTTGCATGTCCTTTTATCCTGGTCACATCCTATTTCACTCTTTTCTCTTCATCGACCTCTTCATAGTCGAAGTATTTGTCCATGGATCTTATCTAATCTAGTAGCTCTTCATCATCTAAATTTCCTTTATACATTGGGACCCCTATCTTGGCTCTGCCTCCCAATCTAGCAATTGCTCTCAACAAGTGTTCTTTGGCAACATCCTCTCTTCCAGCTTCTTAGGCAACATTCTCGCCCACAACTTCTTCACTTTTTGCGTCGTTGACGTCTCCAACATCAGGTGCTCGTCTCTGTGTTGCCTCCATCGCCTCTAATCTTTCACGAAGCTCTCACATCTCCATTTCTACAGCTCGATTGACTAAAGGTGGTTCCACTCGTCTCCTCGGTGGCATTGTGTTGATTGTTTGTCACACACATAGTACAACTTCGAGATTTTTTTTGTCTTATCTCCTTTGCCTATTGTTTGCAAGAAAAAATTTAGCTCTGATGCCACTTGGTGCAGACCCCCTTCTCTCCTAAGGGTTGCACAACCTCCTGGTCAATATCCTCGATTCTAGAGTCGATTGACTCTCTGAAACCCTACTGGTCTTGTTCTGTGTTAAACACATGTCCTCTCAAATCCCTGTGCAGGCTTCTCGGCACCCGTGACATTTCTTTTCACACTCTACAAAAACCTCAGAGTATTAGGCATTATCACCTTTTCTCTCGGCCCCTCCTTCGATGTGACCTTGGGCAATGACCACGTGATTGTGGGCACGGCCACAAGCGGTTTGAAGTCAAACTAACTTTGGGCCCGCAATTCTCCTCGAGCCTCCATGTGTTTCTCTAGTGAAACTACAATGTGGATTGTGGTGTAAGGTAGCTAGAGAGGTAGTGGGGGGGGGCCAGAGGGCCCATAGTGATAATAGTGGAGGTC
>JASDQU010947499.1:22624-36349 GCA_032191745.1 Picea mariana
TCTTAGGTGATGGTAGCACTATATAAAGGGGTTCAAGCAATGTAATGAGACATGAAGAGAAGTATTGTATTGTGGAGCGGTAGCTCAATAGGAGGATGCCCCCTCGAAGAGGCAAGTGAACAGGAGAGGATCCCTTCCATAATAGGATCCATTGTATGGTGTTGCCCTACCTCAAAGGTTTGGTAGTAACAAAGTGTGGTTTATTCTATCTTAAAGTAGATTTTCTATATTGTTCTTCTATATTTGTTGTGGTGCTTTTGTATTCAGTCTTTGGTTCTTAACATGCGGCCTACCCTCAAATTTTTAAAGTCCAAGCAACTCTTGTCCCTGAAATGTGAGATGACTGTCGATCTCACGATCTTCACGGTGCTTCCATATGGACGAATGAGACATATTCCCTGGAATAAATGGCTCAAATATCCCTCTCTTCAATCGACGACTGTGATTGATTCAGAACTCTGGACTTCAAAATTTTTGAATCTCAAACCTTGATTTCCTTTGCAGATCAATCTTCTAGAACGGAAGATCTACTGACACATATCACCTTCTATCGATGACTGTGATCTCTGCGGGTCTCCGGACTTTGGGGTTTTGAAATCTCAACCCTTCCTTCTTCCGTACTCCAATTTCCCAGAGCTGACGATATATGGACACTTGTCCTCAAGATCAACAGTCCTACCTTCACTTCAGGTGGTTGACCTTTCAACTCGAATCAATGATCTGAGACCCTCCTCTCGATCAATGGTCGAGATATCCTATGTGTTTCGGACTTCAGAGATTTCAAATCTCAAACCCCACCCTTTTCCAAATGGACTTTATCCGAAGGTTGCAATCCATTGACGTGTGTCCCCCTGGATCAATGACTAAGGATTACTTTGGGTTTTTACCTGGAGTACATAGATTTATGCCACGTCTCCTATGAATCTGACTATTATGGATCACTTCAGGACTTTACCCAGAGTTCTCGGATCCTCACCACGTCTCCTCCAGATCTGATGGCTCAAATTCACTTTGAGTCTTCAAGTCTTCAGGATTCGGCGATCCCAGTTCTTAGATTGAAAAATCCACGACAAAATTCTTCGAGCTGTGATCTGTTGACAGGTGTCCGATTACAGATTGATGGCTCTTGGCTCTTTAGCTCTTCAGGCTTCGGGTGTTTCAACACTCCACCTTTTCCTTCGTCTAGATCTCACGACCGTCGACACGTACCCCCCTAGATCTAATGATCCAGAGCTGCTTTGTCTCTCCGGCTCTTTGTGCTTAGGAAATATCAAGTTTCAAACTTGATTCCTCCTGAGCCCACGATATCTGATGGCTCGGATTCGCTTGATCGATCTGATGCTTGTGGTTCACTTCGGATGATCTGACGGCTCAGGCCTGCCTCAACTGATCGAATGGTTGGGATTTCACTTCAAAAATCCAAAACTTCGGACTCCAGAAGTTTCAAGTCTTAGATCTTGGTGGGTTCTCTCTCCTGTGTGTATGAAGCATTAAATCTCACGTACGTTCTCTTGAATCAGATGGTTGTTGATCCTGGAACTGTGATCCAATAGCCAATGTCTCTCCTCCTCTTGAGCTTCTGATCTTTTCTAACTTAGAAAAGTTTCTAAGTCTTCAAAGGTTTTTGACCTTTTCTCCTCTTGTGAGTCCGACTCTTGGATCTGGTTAACACTTATGAAAAGTGTTATTCCTCCTGAGCTTGGTCTCGTCAAGACTTTGACTTCGCGCACACTCCTTGTGTTTCAAGGATTTCAATAACTCAGATTCGAAGGATTTCTCGAAGAGAAATTTCTCTCGCCCTTCTGGCGTTATCCTTTTTCTCTGTGCACACTTTGCAATAGATTATTATGTAGGTTTGAGTTCCTGGAGACGACTGTGCACCCCTTACAGCAGTCACTTTGCACTCCTTGCAAAGGGAAAGTTTCGTGCTATCTCTTCTGAGCTTCGGAATGGAAACAAATCTAGTCAAAACATTCCTTGTGTTTTGTGTGCACACGTTGAACCACTCGACAGAAGAGAAACAATTGAAACGTATCCTAACATTCACAGTTCCATCTACTCATAACGAAATTCATTCATTCATGAAACCGCAATAACAGAGAATTGTAAACAGTGTCCACACCATGCATTGAGTCAATTTTCCTCTGTTATATGCAAAAGTGAAAATGGCTACAACTGAAATCAAAACAACAACTAAAATTCAGAAACCTCCTACTAACTTACAGCTAGCCTCATTTGGGCATACAAAACATCTATTTATATCAGAGGGTTCTTAGGGTTCCCCCCGAATACTTGTCTACTCCAAAACCTAACCTAAAGACTATCTTAGATCAGTCACATTCCAGAGAAGGAGTGGAAACTCCCACTTCGCTCACGCTGAGTTTAGACGTGCTTCAAAATCATTGAGTTCAGACGTGCTTCAAAATATTCTTCAAGACTGCCAACGTTGAGATTCCGAAAATATTCCCATGCATTGAGTGGTCTTTCTCCGCATGCTTTCCAACGATGCTCATGCATTAGCTCAATGCAGAGCAAGCCCACACATCGGTTAACTAATTAATTACCGCAACTATCAATTCAACATACTGTGGCCAACCAAACTCCTAGTTAGTCTACCCCCGTAACCCAAATTTCGGATGTACATAGTGTGCAATCGAAAAATCCCAAGGGTAACCATCAAACCGAGGAAAAGAGGAAATCAAAAAACAAGAAGGGTAAGGGGGGTAAGAGGGCTGCGAATAATGCTTGTTGTGTTGGTTTTTCCACATGGGTGAGAAAAAACACAACACTTACTTACCTAGTTAAGTCAGCTAAACAAGACAAATATTTGTGGGTTGATTAGATAACCAAATACACATGAAATAAGGAAATAAAAATAAAAACAAAAGGAAATAAATGTTAGAGAATCTTTCAAGAAATAGAACCATGAAAACAAAAAATTTACAATCATATAGCTCCCAATGGATCAATGTATTGATAGGATAGCACCATAAAGAAAGGCAGGGACTTATGAATCCCCTCTTCCTCCTTGAGAGGGCTCTTGAGTTCCCTAATAGAGAGATATTCTCTTCATACAATGGAAAGTAAAAATGGTGAATAAATACAATGCCAATCCTCTCAAGAGGTGAGTGGAATGGCCCTTTCTATAGTGCTTGAATGATTCAAAGAGAAAAGAGGAATCTCCAAAAAGAATTCTTGTAGCATAACAATGCCTTGAAGTTATTATTTTCTTAGCACACCCATGGAATATATTTATAGTGTCCATTCATGGAAATATATAATTGGTTCATGATGTGAACAAGGGGCCTTTTAGGGCACTTCCTATCCCTTGATCAGCCTCCAAGCTAGATTTCGCTCAAATCTGAGTGTCAAATCATGTTGGAAGTCAGACTCGAAGTGGTTGAGAGGCCAACAAGATTCATAAATGTGTCATACATGAGAATTGAATGGGTTTGCTCGTAGACAGTTGCACATCTTGTGCATTCTGCGCACAGTGGGCGCTTAGGAATGTGTTAGCCCATGCATTCTACGCATAGTGCATGTGCTTCCTTTGTTGATTTTGCGCACTTTTATTTATGAACCAAGTGTATAGTTTTATTCTTTTTTGATGGATTTTGATGTTGTAGGTGTACTCATTGTTGTTGGGGTTGATGTCTTTCTTCAACCATTTTTTGTAATGTTGCTGACTATTTTTCGGTGATAACATATTCCCCCTAATGTGTAAGGTTAGGAGCATATGTATAGCCGAAATACATCAATGTTTATTTTTTTGAGAGTGCCATTGTAAGGAATAGTGAAGAGAGGAACTGCAAGATCAATCCATCGGAGGGAGAGGGAAAACTGTGGGAACCAAACCTTTCTCTAGGAAAAAATAAAATTATGTATACAAACAAGGCGGGCATACCCCATGCTTGTGTCATGAAACCAAAATTTGGAACTGTAACTAAAGGTGTATGAGGATGTAGATAGATGCAGTGCCCTCAAGGGCAATGGATGATGGTAGATGATGGTTCTGAATGGTGAATTGGCTCTGAATCGAGTAGTGGACGATGATGAGAAGTGTCAATGACTTGTAAGCATTGATGGCCTAACAAATTCAGAGGTATTTGGCTAGTATGGAAAACTGCGAAGGTCACATAGTAAGACCCACCTTAACATGAGATTTTGTTGAAGTTGAATGTTATGGGAGTCAACGGAATCAGAAAGATATGATGACTCTCTCTATTTCATCCAAGACTCCTCATTGAAAAGGTAATGAGAGTCAATATATTGTCGCCCTTCTGGAAACTATGTTGATGTCGATATGAAGGGAGATGTGACGTCAAGAAGAAAAAGGGATTTGTTATCACACAGTTTGTAGCTTGGTCAAAAGGCTAGAAGATAGAGGCCAAACTGGCATAGCAAGAACCTACCCCACCCAATGTCACCTCAATGAGGAGGTTCTTTCTCTTTAGGGAGGTTAGCCCCAGGGGAGACGTCCCCGGCAACCTGGGGTTTTGAAGAGGCTAAAGTATAAAGGTCAAAGTAAAATTTCCTCCTCACAGGTTACCACCAATAGCAGATAGTTCGGCTAAATAGCCAATAATGAAGTGTAGGCCCAAATGAGAACACTTACTCGAAACAAAGCAACAGCAAAATAATACATGCAGTCTATGATTCAATGGGTTAGTACTTCATACAACTATCTGATATCAATATATAGGCAATTATGACAAATAAATATTGATGAAATAAGTATTCATTAATACAGCGATGGAAATAATATTTATACACCAATAAATACCAAGATGATGTAGCAATCAATGTGTTCAATCAATCCCTTATTCAATAAATTCTCTTAAACCATCATCTAGTTGCTCATAAAGAAAACTAGTTGCGTCAAGATGGAATAACCAAGGGTGACATCAGCCTTATTAGAGTTAGTAGTTAGTTAGGGTTTCAAATTATAAGAGTTTGAAAGTTTGTTTGACCACTATCACTTCAATGTTGGAGACCTAAGATCAGTGCCTAAGGGTAAATGGAGTCAATTAAAGAGAGGACGCAAAGTTTGAAGGGAAAAAAGGCTAAGGACTAGAGGGAAGGGTTTTGAAGTGCTACAATGGCAGGGCTCCAAAAGAAAAACCCTAGGGGGGAAAGGCTCACTCTAGTGTTTCTTAAGCAAAGCCTTGTGCTCTTTCCTCCTTCCTCGGGTTAAACTTGGAAAAATGGCTAGCATGAAAGATAAGTCAATACAAGAGAGTGAGGTGAGGGAGAGTGTTGCAATGGAAAGGCCCTATCACCAAACCCTAGAAGCAGGACGACCCTAGGTGTAGATAACCTAGGCCTGGGACGTCTCCTCCTTCTTGACTCTTAAAAGGCATGGCTAGCACAAGGGAAGAAGTAAAAAGAGTGTAGCAATGGCTAGGCTCTTCCTTCCTTCTTCAATGGCTGAGAATTTCTGTCTGAGGGGACATGAGACAACGACCTACTTGTGTGTTTTTCCCCTAGGGTTTTAAAATCGGCACAATTTATAATAAATGCAAGAATATAAGATTACAACCATTCAATTAAGAATTTTTGCAGAAAAAACACTTACATGTCATGATGAAATAACATTTGCAAACCCTAGTTGTAAACCTTCCTTCAAGAGAAATGCCAAAAATGCCAAGAAAAGCCTTCCTTCAACAAGTGTGCCTCACTTAAAAAGAACAAATACCCAACAAGGGTGCAAAAATCAGATCTCACTAGGAGAGTGAGTTGTGTGTTATATCAAAATGAGGATAAAACTCCTCAATATATATTGTATCATGACCTTTAATTAATTTTACTCATAAAAATTAGCCGACAAGGCTTTAAACCAAAAAAATATTGTCTTTACATTAAAACATCAAATTAAAACCCTAACTAAGTTGTAATAAAGATAAAATCCCCTTCAAGGGAGGTGCTAGGCCCTTTTAGGGCAAATGAGGCATCTAGGAGCAAAACGTTGACCCTCCAGGGGCTTCTCCAACATGCCACATGTGCCACTGCTACCCAACCTGCCTCCAAGAATGACCATGACATCATGGCAAGAATGGGGGTGCTCTGAGCCTTCCAATGCCAACATTCCACTGAAAAGGGGTCATTTCCCCTAGGTCGGGCTCTACCAAAGTGCCTCTGGTGAAACGTCCTTCTTCTTCTCAGGTGAAAAATCTCAATCAAGAACTGTCATGTCTTTGCCCCTCTAACGGGTCTCAGCAACCATCTGATGATCTCTTTAGCCCCATGGAGGTCCGAGCTAATCATCTCCCCATATGTACAGGTGTTGTCTGATGCGCTACCACTCGAAGGGGTACCAACAGGGGTTACAAGGGTGGCCAACAAACGTGCGCTTAAGAACCACTTGTATTTCCTGTGTGTATGAATCCCTCAACCACGGGTTTATGCACGTAACGACAGATCTCTGTGGCTTAAAGATGTCGGAATACGTCTCTACCCTGAAAAAAAAATACCCACAATTTCTGCCAAGGAAAGTGCTCTGATACCACTTGCAAGATACCAGATATATAAAATATGCAGAACAGAAATAAAATGCTAGAAATGACAGAATAAAAGTAAAATATCCAGCATAATCTTCACAATAGACAGAAATGATATACGAAATAGCAATAGAAAATCACTTCGATTCAAAAAGCAATGTTCACAGGCCTCTTCGAGGGGGCAACCTCCAGTCGAGCAGCGCTCTGTTACAATAATCTCCAAGCTAGGGTTTTCATACCCTCGACCCTTATTTATACTAACTGTGTCTATTAAGAGAAGCATCTAGAGGAAGATCCTTCTAAAAGCGGAAGCTTCTATTAGGTCTTCTTACATCCGCCTTATTCTATTTTATTGAAAGGTCATATTAATATTGACCTTTATTACATCCGAATACATTGATCTACCTATGTGCGGGTTAGGACCTTAACACAATACAAGGCTAAAGAAAAGGACAAGACACCCTATTGGGATAGTATCCATAAGGAAGGGAAAGTCTCCAAGGGATATCATCCAAACCATGTAAAATGAGGTGGTGTGGATAAGGGATGTCCAGACATACGGGTAGAGTGAGAGTCAGGGATGCATGATAATACCTGTGGGTGCCTTTGTAGAAAGCGAGCTGTACCTATCACGGATGCAATTTTTTCCAAGCCCTTTCTTTCCTTTATTCTTTTTTCTTTATTTTCTTTTTTCTTTTTATTTCAAGGACTAACTAGAGAACACTGCCTTGGCGTGGTGACCAGAGCTGACAGTGTTACCCACAAGCACTTTCACGGAGATGATAAGGTTGGCTCGTGATGAGACCCCCTTTCCCTTGGCCATGCAACCAAAGGTCACTGCCCTAGCGTGGTGACTAGATAGTGGCAATGTCATGCTATTAGGCACCCATGAACATAATAGGCTAGCTTGTGATGAGACCCCCTATCCTCTTGGCTAGGTCTTGTTTGTTATTTTTTTGGGTCCCTCTTGTTTCTTGCTAAGAGGCTTTTTATTGCCTTCTCAGGGATCCCTGGGCGAAGCATCTCAAGGTTTCATTTCTTAGGCTTTTATGTTTTACCAGCTGCTTTAACCTTCTAGGCATTTAGCCCCTTCTTCCCACGAGATAAGGTGCAACCCTGCAAATAGATCATCCTAATTTCCGGACAAGGGGAATGGGACAGATGAGTGGGAGATAAGATGGAAAAGTGGTGGTATGATGGGAGCGGACGATGGCTCTTCAGAAATCCCCCAGTGGCAAACCAAAACCTATGGGTACAAGCTTGCTAGGGAACCCAATCAATCTCCCCAAGCATGGTCAAGTGGGTCAATGTAAGATCCAAGCAGTCGTCAGAAATAAAAGGAATTAGATGCATATATTTAAAGGTTATAATGATCAAAGGTGACACATACCATGATACCTGGACCAACTACCTCATGGAGCAAGAGCCTTCTTCGATACAAGACCAATCCGATGGTGATGGATGTTGTTGTTGCTGACAAGATGAATCTGATGAAAGAAGAAAAGGATGGGCCCTCCAGGGCCATGCTTAGGTCAATCTTGCTCTCGGTACTCCATGTCTAGGACCTGTGGGCCTCCAAACATGATCTCCTAGTTATCCCTAGAAATCAGGGATAACGGGATTCTCGAAATCCGTTGAGTAATAGGTGATATCATGTATTGATGGGTAACATGGATGAAGTCAAGACACTATGGGACTCGGGACTGCCCTTGGTTGGGGTGTTGAAGGATGATTGACAGCAACCGTAAAACTGGATCTAGTGTCAGGGGGACAACTAGACATGGAGTTAAACTGTGTTGGAGGCTTAAAAAAGTGGGCAAACTCAAAGATCGTGGTTACATGGAGTTGGGATACTCGGGTTTTGTCAATGATGGTGATATGAAAAAAGGGTGGATGCCCCAACCAAGGGTGACATGGGTTGTTTTTTCTAGTAAAAGAAGGCCATCGGGGATGATGAATAAAAAATCTATGTATATGTTGGAAACAAGGGCTTTATACATTTACCAATTGAAATAAATAATAATTTTGGTTGAGTATACAGATAGAGAAATGAGTGCCCCGGTGAAATATGGCTTGGCCTGTTTAGTGCACAAGTTTGTGAAAGAGAACTGGTGGAGGGTGGGGTCCCCATGGGTGGTTTTTTGTATTGGGTAAATGGATGGAGGGCAATCTGTAGATGGGAAAATTGATGGTGGATGAGATGGAGGGCTAATGGAACTATGGGGGGTAAGTCAAAAGAACCAAGTGTAGGATGATATGACCCGGGAGTCCATTGGGAAGGTTAGAAATATGATAAGAAGAAGTATGGGGTTCATTCTTGGAAGTGAGAAAAATATCGGGACTCCCAATCCTAGGGGGTGAAAACAACATGAGTGTCTAGTTGCCAAGGAGAAATATGAATGGTACAACTCATGTGGGTGAGAGTGCTATCGGTTGACAGTACCAAAATGTGGCAGAGATAAAGGTACTATAGATATGGATGTAGGGACCCTAGAGGAAAATGTCAGAGGGTGTGACTAGGATATACAATTGTTTACAAAGGGAGTAATTGCATGCCAGTGTCGAACATATACATGAAAGGGATATAATATTTCTTAACAAGTACCTGCACATAAAAAGCTAAATACCGACATGAACAATATCTTATGATAAAGAACATATAATAGTTATTTGAGAAAACTGAAAGTATTTGATTGATTGTGTTGGTTTTGTATTTGATTGTAGTCGGAGAACCCATCCATGAAGGAAAGTGTCTCATGGCCGGCACAATCATTGATTATTTGGTCCATGAAATGGGTTGGGAAGTTGTCTTTGGGACAAGCATGGTTGAGGTTGCGAAATTCTATGTAGACACAAATAGTTCCCTATTTTTTGTTAATGGGGATGGGGTTGGAGACCCAAGAAGTGTATGCAATGGGATAAATGAACCTGGAAGTGCGTAATTTTTCATTTTCGGCTTTGATAGCCACAACTTTGGATGGGTGGAGGGGGCATTTCTTTTGACAAACAGGGGTGATATCCGGCCATGTGTCAATACGATGTTCGACTATAGAAATATCGAGGCCAATTATCTCCATATATGACCCGGCAAAAATATCTCGGTATTCCTAAAAGAGAGCTTTGTAAGCAATGATTTCTTCAGAGGAGCATGTGGTGCCAATGGTGATCTCTTCTACGATGCTTGGTTTAATGGAAATGTCAATTTGGACTGTGGGGGAGATTTTGGCCATGTTTACTTCTTCAAAAGCATCGGGGGAAGGAATAGGGTTTTGAACCAGTCAATATCCCCTAGGGGAATAAAATTTTTGGTTTTGATCGCGCACAGGGGGGCTTGATCAGGAGGGTGAAAGACCTCTTGTGAGAGAAAAAGTGTTTGATGATGGAGTGCATTCCAAGGGAAATAATGGGTAGTCAATTCCTCCAAGATATCTTCGTCGCAGTGGAACCTGCAAGAATATAGAGGATCTTGGGAGATGGTAGGGGGAATCGTCATCAGAGAAGTGTCATTGGTCTCAAGGGATGAGGACATAGAAGGGATACCATATGTGAGGTGTGATGGCTTGTTAGACATAAACCAAATGTCAAGATAGTGTGTATGATATCTCATTCACTCGGGGATTGATGATGAAATATAATGAATGTCAGTAATGTGAGCATCAGTAGGGAGTGACAGAGAGGGTTCGGGGCGAGATGTGATGCGTATTGTGGCTAATGTTTGGCGGAATTGAGGTAGATCTAGGAAATGATGAGTGTAATGGACATATTATGAGCATATGGCACAAGAGAAATTGGTTCATAACCCTTTCTTGCATGTGGTGGAGGACTCCGTAGTAGCAGTGGATGTACTTGATGGAGTGGCAAGCAATGGGGTTGCTTTAGGGAGCTAGATAAGATTGTGTAATTCGGGAAGAGTAGGACATATGTTAGTGTGTTGTCCTTCTCTTTCGCATAGGGCGCAAGGAGGTGAAGCTCGGGGAGGGAGTGGAGCTATGGGATCGTTCTTCCTCCATCTGCCCCCGGTAGTGGTAGTGGTGCCGCCAGTTGGGGGTGGGGGTGGTGTGGTAGGGGTCTATACTAGGATATGCATCGGTAATCCCTCTATCTAAGGAGGGAGAGATGGTGTAGGAACCATAGAGGGTAGGTGGAGATACCATACAGGGATGGCAAGAACCATGTTAGAAATGGTGAGGGTAGAAATGACCTGGAATGCTTGGACTCCAAGTGGGGGGTAGAAAAAGGGGATTTGGGTAATGGCTAGGGAGACTATTTTCCAAACCANCCTTGGAGGGGGGGGGGGGATCCAAGATGAGTGGTGCAGTGGTGTTCTCAAGGAATTCCTGAGGTAGTGGTTCTCTAACTGGTGGAACTTTGATGTGGGGAGGGTCCTCAGTGAGAGGAGTATTGTCTCTGATATATGTTATGTTAGAGGAAACTACCCACACTTGTGTTGAATAGAATGGTTTAGGAGAGGTGGTGCTCCATGATAAGTTCCTAAAAAGGATGGGTCTTTGAATATTCCAGGGCCAATGTCAATGATTGGAAAATCATTTGAGCTATCTCGGACAAGAGGGAGGATGTTATCAATGTTGGCAAAAAGATTAGGCTCGTAATGTGTAAGTTGGTCGATGGTGACGATTTTCCCGTTATGAGGGACCATCATTGTACGAAAAATAGAAGAGGCTACTGACTTCATAGAATACATGTAGCTACGTCCAAACAAGATATTGTAATCAAGTGGGGCATCAATAAATTCAATGTCGATGAGGATGGTTTTTCCCCCAAGTTCTATGGGGACATTTTGGAAGATCCCCTTCAGGGGATGATGGTCGACCGTCACAAGCTCTCAGGGTGATGGTGGATGGTACTAGCTCAGGTGAGCCAATTTTCTACCATACTACTTTGGAAATGATGCATGTGGATGCACCTCCATCGATGATGCACCAAAGAAATATGATGTTCTGGATTTTGGCTGGTATCTGAAAGGCTACCAGAGTGGGGAGACATGGCTCTTCGCTATCTAAATCAAAGGTGATTAGCTAAGTATCAGCTGGGTTGACTTCCCCCAAGGCGGAAAGAAATGATTTACGTTGAGATGGATAGGCTTGCAGGACCTCCAATACACACATGGTTGTAGGAGACTATGCTAAGTCATCGACCAGACTGTAATTATGGGTTTTCCTTGCATGAGGGTTATGTGCATTCCATCATAGAGGCATGTGGGGTATACAGGGATTTGGTTCTGTGTTAAGACATGGAATCATCAATGGTTGTCCTGTTGTAGTTGGAGTTGTTCCTGAGGTGGTTAGTGTAGATTTAGGAGGCATGTCGTATGGACAGTTGCGTGTTTTTCTATGAATCTCTTCTTCGCTGATATGGAGGATATTGCGATTGAAAGAATTTCTAGTTTGAGCGAGATCAGGGTTTTGATATTGCCTCATTTGTGGTGGGGCGGAGTTTATCTCTTGTTGGGAATTCATCACACCTTGGTGTGGAATGGGTTGTTGCAAAATGGACAGAGATGGTGGTTGCAAATAATGTTGTGGGGCCTGTTGAGGGGCAGGTGGTGTCGGAGGGCGTTATGTGTACATGGATTCCTTCATCCATTTGTAATCGGGAATTTGGGGGTAGTGGTGAGTATAATGTCCATAATCACCACATAGAGTGAAAGGGAAGTTATTTTTGAGAATTTTGTTCTTCCCTTGTCGTGGTTGATTGTTATTATTTCCCCCTTGGGGGTGTTGGTTGCCATGATTCTAGTTTCCCCCGGCAGAACGGTTTTGTTGTGGGTTATTTCCTCCTGGTCCCAGGTTGTTATTATTTTGATTTTGTCCTTTATTATTGGAATTATTCATCCAATGAGTTGGATTTTCCATATTCAAATTCTCAAAATCATGAGCCTATTGAATGGGAGAGGGTTGAGCAAAGTTAACGTTGGTGTGTGCTTGTCCTAGTGGAGGAGCACTCGGATGGGGAGGATCGGGAAATGGAAAATATGGATTGTTTTGTGGAGATGATCCATATGGCGTATAGGAATTTGAAGTACTTCCACCATTGTTGGGGTTATATACAGGGGTTGGGGATGGACCCATACTTTATTTAGAGACCGGATTCATCTGGGGTACTGGTGGTCGTCCCCCCAACGGCTGAGGGGGAACAACAGAATATGACTATTGGTGAGTGGGGGGAGGGTAATAAGACGTCCCTCCATATGGTTGAGGATATTGATTTGCACCATGGCTAGGTGATGGGTGGTTGTAAGGGTTGAGGTGTGTCATAGAACCAATCAACCCATCTACGGCATGAGAAAACCCAGGTTTGTCCTAGCCAAATGGTATGGGTCTGGGTGCATCAGGAAATACTTTGTACAAGTAACCTGACTGGGCATATATGAGGTCGAATTGTTGAGCCTTGATGATGGCTTCCTCTTCTGATTGGGAAAAATTGGATGATACATCCTTAGCAATCACAGGGACAAGCAATTTAAGAAAGCAATCGAGACATTGTTCTTTGGTGGTTTCTGCTTTAAATAAACTATGTCATTGATGCTATTCATATATGTGGTCAATGATATGGATAGCAGTGGTTTGTTTGAACTCGAAAAGAAGTTCTAAGCCAATTTCATGCCGAACCGGTAATTAAAAAAAGGAAAAAAAGTCCTTGGCCAATGATTCAAAGGTCACATGGGACCCTGATTTTTCATCCACATACCATTTGGCAGATGAACTAGTGAGGGTTATTTGAAATAACCTCAAGTGGATGGAATCATCCATGATGTTGTTTGAATAGCACCATAAGTAGAAGGTCATAACTGTTGGGTATGTGTTATATTCTTTGCACAAGTAGTAGTGTTTGAGCGTCTACACCGAGCGTGCAGGGGGGTTAGAGGGGGGGGCGCTAGGCCCCCCCTCGAGGGGTGTAGGGGGGCGGAGCCCCCCACGCAAGGGTTCGGGGGCAGCGCCCCTGAAAAAAAAAATCGGGATGACATATTACCGGGACCACATGATATTTAGGTGGTTTTTCGGCACATGGTTTTTGCCGATGGTTTTCTATTTTCGGTTAAGGAATTAGGGTTTTGGACTAATCCAGGTCATTGGGTTAGGGTTTTGGATGCCACTGGCTCCTATATGTATATTGTATTGTAAACAATGTAACACAATGTATGAATATAATATATGTTGGTTTTCCCGGTTTGGGTTTCCAGGTGAAAAATCTCTGTGTAATGTTTGTA
>JASDQU010947502.1:30224-57937 GCA_032191745.1 Picea mariana
TCATCATCATCATGGTGCAATAGAATGATGTAGGTGTTACAATATTTTTTGGTACTTTGATAGTCCCTAAGGAGCTTCCCAGGAATCATAATATTCCCTAGGATATAAAATCCCAACTGATCTACCACGTGGTACTCTGACAGACTGTCCTTACCGGACCTTTGGGATCTACCTAGAAATCATAAGATTCCCTAGGATTATAAAAATCCTAATGGAGCTACCACTACTGACCATAGATATCATATACATGCATGAGTACTCTAACAAACCACCTTATCAGACCTTCGAAATCTATCCAGGGATGATCAATCCCCTAGGATATAAAATCCTAACTGAGCTACCCACTATTGGTTAGGATACCATAGTATCATCAACATCACTCCCCCTTTTGAGGGAGGTCCTTTCGGACTATAACAAGCTTGTATCGAAAGTGCTCAAACTTTACACGAGACAGAGGTTTGTTCAACACATCTGCAACCTACTCATATGTGCCAACATATTGGAGCTTTATGGATCCTCTATTCACCATATCACAAATGTAGTGATATTGGATTTCTATTTGCTTCAACTTGTCATGGAACACATGGTTCTTTGCCATCTTTATGCATCTCTGGTTATCACCTAGAATCATGGTTGCTTCCATCTTCAGATCAAATAGACCTGTCAACAACTTCTATAGCCATATGGCTTCACAACTGCCATAACATGCATAAATGTATTATGCTTCTGTTGTGCTGAGAGTAATACTAGATTGCTTCCTACTCTACCATGAAGTCATGGATGACCCTAGAATGAAACAACATCCTGAAGTGCTCTTTCTATTAGAAACACTTCTTTCCCAATATGAATCGGTATAACTAATCATTTTGAAGTCATGATCTCCATTATAACAGAGACCAAAGTCCAATGTACCTTTATGGTATCTCATTACATGTTTTGTAGCAACAAGGTGAACACATTTGGTTTCTACCAGATACTGACTCAAGGTGTTCAGAACAAAACATATATATGGCTTGGTGTTCATCATACACATCAAGAATCCAATGATCTATCTATACAACATAGAATCAAACAATTATGACAAAGTATCAACCAGGAGCTTCAACTTAGTTTCCATGGGAATATTCATGGATTTACACTCCAACATATCAAACCTCTTCAATATTTCAACTGCATACTTCCCTTGGTTGAGAAAAATCTTCTTTGGGATCTGCCAAACCTCAAGACCTAAGAAATAGTGCATTAGGCCTAGGTCTTTCATCTCAAATCCTGCAACGAGCTTTTTCTTACAATCATTGATGAGATTTTCTTCTCCAATTAAGAATAAGTCATCCACATACAACAACAATATAACAATCTCATCATTCATAAACTTGAAGTAAAGGTTAGAATCAACTTTACTCTTGGTAAATATCAAGCTCATCAGGAAACTGTCAGTTATTCCATACCAAGCTCTAGGAGCTTGCTTCAATCCATACAAATCCTTCTTCAATTTGCATACATGAGTCTTTCTATATTCAACTTCAAACCCTTGAGTTTTTTCTATATACATGTATTCTTCAATGGCACTATTCAAGAAGGATATTTTCATATCCATCTGGTGTACACTTCATCTTAGCTGCAAGGGCTATGATGGTTCTGATAGAAGTGTATCTAGCTACAAGAGAAAACATCTCTTCATAGTCAATGCTTTCCTTTTGAGAAAAACCATGAGCTACAAACCTTGCTTTATATTTCTCAATACTGCCATCAACAACATGTTTTATCTTATATAACCATTTGGAAGATACCACATCTTTTCTCTTCAGTCTGGGAACTATTTCCCATACATCATTCTTTATAATGGATTGGTGTTCTTCTATCATGCCATCTTCCCATTCTTTCTTTTGAATGACTTATTCAAAGAAATTAGGCTACTTCTCTAAGAGATCATACATCAAAGACATAGAACTAGAGAATGACTTGAGTTTCTTGAATTGTCTCATGGTACCTTCTGGGGCACCATACTTCTCTCCATATTGAATAAGTACCTTGCCCAAGCTAGCTTTATTTTGTGAGAGATCGTCATCCGGGGAGGTTCTTGAGATTCTAACATATCATGATCTTCATGAATCTCATCATCATGGGAAAATGTGACTTCCCTTATTGGTTCTACAACTCTGGGAGCTACATGCTCTTCTTCATATACTTCTTCAAGATGGCATATTCTTGATTTCTTGAGTGATGCATCTTCATCAAAGGTTACATCTCTATTGATATCATTGTGATGGTAACTTGGTATATAAATTCTGAAGGCCTTTTAGACCTCACAGTATCCAATAAATATTCCCAATCTTTCATGAAGGGTCCAACTTGGTTATCTTCTCTTTTGGAATGTGTACAAACATTGGACAACCAAATATTTTGATATGACTTACTTCTCGCTTCTTTCTGGAGAACATTTCTTCGAGGGTTTTGAACCCAAGTGCACTATGGGATAATATATTTTGTACATGCACTAATGTTCTTGCTGCTCCTGCCCATAAGTGCATTGGAATATCTTTATCATGGATCATAGTCTTCGCTACTTCCATTATGGTTCTATTATTTCTTTCTGCTACACCATTTTGTTGAGGATTGTAGGGAGTGGTGAGATCCCTCTTAATCCCGACATCTTTACAAAATTTTACAAACTCTTTTGAGGTGTATTCTTCTCCATTATTTGACCTGAGTGTCTTGACCTTTCTTTCAAAGAGATTCTCTATAAAGGCTTTGAATTCCTTAAATTTTACAACCACTTCATCTTTTGATTTTAAGAAGTAAACCCAAGTCTTGCGAGAATAGTCATCAATAAATGATACATAGTATACATACCCACTAATGGATGTTGATGGCATTGGGCCATGTACATCTGAGTGGACGATCTCTAAGACTCATTCTGCTTTACTTTCACTCTTCAGGAAATGGTTCTTGATTTTATTTCCTTGTGCACATCCATTGCACACACCTTCATGGTCAACCTTGAATTCTGGTAGACCTGTAACTTCCTTGATCAAATATGGTAATGATTTGTAGTTGATGTGAGCTAGTCTTCTATGCCAAATTTCACATGGAATCTCGGTGGAGTGTGTCAAGGATGCTTCTGAGTGAACTTTTAATTTATACATTCCACCTTCTTCTGTTCCAGTAACAATTTCATATTCTATGGTTTGTCCTTTAGGCCACATGAGGATTTCACCATCTATGAATGCAACCCTGAAGCCTTTCTTATCTAAATCCGAGTTAGAAATCAAGTTCTTTGTCAAACCTGGTACATATAGTACATCCTTCATCTTCATTGGGGTCCCTGAATGAAGTTTGTAATTGGACTTTCCTACTCCTTTGATAGAGTATTGGTAATCATCTCCAATTGTAGCTTTCTGGGGAAAGTTATTTTTGGTAAGGCTAGAGAGAATTTCTCTTTGACATGTCATGTGATTTGAAGCACCACTATTTATGAGCCAAGTATCCTCTCCATGTGATACTAATCCTGAGAGGGAAGCAATTAAGAAATAGTCTTCAATATTTTCTTTAAGCATCTTTATGGGTGGCTATTCATCTTCAAATGCATGTGCATGGTGCCTTTTGTTTCTTTTATTGTATTATTCTCTTCTAGATGGACAATTCCTAGAAATATGTCCCATCTTGTCACAACAGTAACATTGGTAGGATGTGAAATCTTTTTCTCTTCTTTGACCTTTCTGAAACTTCTGGAATCTCCTGGGAGGGTGAGATTCTTTATGAGAATGATTGAATCTCTTTGGGGAGTGATATTCCTCATGTAGGTGGGTCTCCTTCTTGAAATAATACCTTTTATTTCCTCCTTTAGCATGAGCAACTAGGGATTGATCTTCATCCCTTGAAAGTACTGCTTCTTGGTTAGCTACTCGTGCTTCTTCTTGGACACATTCTTCCCAAAGACTGTCAAATCATAGTTTTTCCTTTCTGGCACATATAGTTTGGATGAAGGAATCCCATGGTCATGTGAAACCATTAAGAGCTATTATGATGATTTCATATTCATCCAATGTGTCTCCAATTGCTTCTAGTTGTTCCTTAAATTGAGAAACCCTGGAGAAGTAGTCATGTATGGTTTCTCCTTTCTACATCTTTGTATTTTTGAGTTGGTTTCTTATATTCATCTTCCAATTGATATTATTTCCTTCATACATCCTAGTTAGGGCATCAAACATTTATTTTGGAGTATATTTGGAGGCCACTTGAGGGAGAAAGTGATCTTTAATAGAGTCTGCAATGATTCTTTTGGCCCTAACCATATCCTTCTGGTGCTTTGCTTTAGATGTAGCATTTGTAGGTTTTGGTACATTTTCCTTGATAAATCTTGAAAGATCATTCTATTCAAGAATGAGTGCAATCATATACTTCTAGGAGCATAAATTATCCACACCTTCTAACTTGTCAACAAGCTTGGTCCTTGTAGACATCTTGACCTGGAGCTGGGAAAATGACCAAAAAATGAAAGTGCTCAGAAATTAAATCTGAACTTACCAGAAGGTGTGCTTGGTTGAGGCGAGTAGGTTGGTGCAGTCGGATTTCAGAAAAATCCAATTTTTACCCTTTAAAATTTGACTTGCGGAAATCTAGACTAGTACTTTTGGTACTAGTTTTGGTTTTTCTAGTTTTCTGGTACCAATGAAAAATAGGGTTTCACTTTCCGAGAGTTTTTTCCAGTGGAAAAGTGCACTCAATCTGCTAATGAGTTCACTAGGCTAGGGTGCACTTCCTTGATGAATTTTAGGATGAAATTCCTCTCCAATAAAAAGCCCTAATTTTCTTGTACGACAATAGTGACGTTTTTTGCTTATCGAATGAAAGGTGCTCTCTTCAGTTTAGCTTTGAAACCATGTTAATTTTAGAGTAGTTATTAAGTTTCTTTTCAATTTACTATATAATAATATCATATTTAGGATCACTGAGAGAAACACAAACACACATACACAACATTTATCCTGGGAAACCCTCATGGGGGAGAAAACCCAACAAAAATTTCCTTAATAGAGATAGAGAATACAATGCCTAGACAATAAACCAAAACACTAGAGAATATCAAACACTTAGCAATGCACCTCTCTCTTCCTTCTTCTCCCAATTGCAGCTCTCCAAACTTGTGCATTTTATGAGTGAATGAGTGAGTGAACAAATGAGGTGCTAGCCTCCTTTATTTATACTAGCTGGTAGGTGGTGGAAAAGGTGTCTCTTCACTGGGTAGGGCCAAATTCTCTTCTTAGTGGTTAAAACCACTTTAATTAGGCCCTGTGGCCAACTTATTAATTAGCATAATATAATTAGATTTTGACCAATCCAAAAAAGGGGATTGATCTGATGAATAATAACTTAATAATGAATAGAATACTCTTTCCAGTTAAAATATTTCAACACCAACTATACCACTGTGTTCTTGAATTCAATGCCACATATCAAACACTAGGCTCAGGTGCACGGGTTGCATATTTTCATCTCCATGATGGATAGTTGTGTCATTTGGGCCATATCTGTGTTCAAGTGAGAGTGTGAAGATGATTTGGGAAGCTCATTACAATCGGGTGGTAGGAAACTTTGGTGTGGAAAATACTATGACTATACTAAAAAACCACTTCCATTGGTTGAGGCTTCGAAAGTCTGAAAACAAGTACATCATATCATTCATTGCTTGTGCCATTAAAAGGCAAGGGTTGTACACTCCTTTTCCTACTCCTGATAGGCTCTGGGAGTCCATCTCCATCGATTACATGTCTATTCTATCTTCTACCAAACATGGTAATGACTGTGTATTTTCGATTGTTGATCAGTTTTCTAATATGAACATCTTGAGAGACTGCGATAAGAGTTTCACCATCGAGGCCACTCCAAATATATTCTTTTATTGTGTTTGGGTTCATTTCAAGCTACCAATGAATATTATTTTAGATTGCAACATTAGGTTCTTGAGTACATTTTGGTCCAACTTGTGGTCACTAATGGACACCAAAATCATAAAATCTACTACCTTCCACGCCAAAACTGACGGAAAAATAGAGGCGATCAACAAAATGATTGTGCATATTTTGAGAATGTACAAATCCAAACATCCACACACATAGGATGAAAGCCTTACTTATGTTCAACATATATACAAGATAACTCTTCATAGCTCTACTAGCCACAACCCTTTTTAGGTGTGCTTGGGGTTTCAACCATTGGCCCCACTTGGAGGTTTCAATCACTTTGGAGGTAAAAAACCCTTCAAGGTAGACACTAACTTTGATGTTTGATTATTTGAAGTTCAAATAGGTGTTGATGCCTTGGAGAAATAGTTCATTTTTCTAGAGGGTTATTTCTTTGTCCATAATTTTTCCAATAAGGAAAAGATCACCTTGGTGCTCATGAAGGCTGTTCCACATGTAAAAGGTTAGTGGGAGACTTACTGTGAGAAAAATGCTCCAAATGAGTCGACAATTTTTGGGCTTGAACCCACCTAGGAATTTTTTTTTGATTCCCTCAAGGAAAAATACTACCCCATTGGAGACTATGATGACCAATACACGAGATGGAAAACTTTGCATTAGGAGAGAGACCAAACAATGTCGAACTATGGCAACAACTTCCATACCTTGCATACAAAGCTGAGTATTAAAGACTTCAAGTGGCACCTAGTTTTGAAATAATGTAGTGGCCTACATAGGTACATCCAAATAGAGATGGAATTATTGGACATTTCATCATTGGGAGCCACTTATCGATGTCTCGTTAGAATCGAGAAAAAATTTAAGTAGAAGAGTAAGAGGGAGTTTGGGTTTATATAATTGTCACAATAGAAGCATGGTAAGGGAAACCCTAGCTCATAGATAAAAGGACAGAGAAAGGATAACCAACCTTGGGACACAAAGACACAATAAAATAAAGGTAATGGGAAGATGAAGAAGGACACTGGGAAATGATGCAAGCTTCAAAAAATCCCCTTGCACAACAATGATGAATGTCGCTCAAAACAATCATTGGTGGCTGAAATGAAAGCCTTAGAGTTAGAACCTGGTTTCGACTCTGATTAAGAGACAGATAAGGGGAAGAAGATAATTGATGTGGAACCTATTGTTAATTTTTCTACCACAAAGGTCCAACTAGATGAACCATAATATTCGAAGGAAGGTGATTGCCTCTTCCACTCATAGATGTGGGTGAAGGGAACTTTGCTACATTTCATTGTTGAAAACATGAGACAAAACATCCCAATATCAATAGAGGTCATCAAGAGGTTGAAGCTACTAAAAAATCCATTGTTACAACATTGGTTGGTTGGTTAAGCCAGAGATGAGACATCTGTGTCAGTCAACAATATAGCCTACCCTACAACATAAAGCCCTTTGAATATGAGGTATTGTGTGATGTTTCCCCACTTGAATTTTGTGATGTTATTTTAGGAAAACCATATATATGGAAATGTCATGTTGTATATGAGTCTAGACCTTGTAGTGTCATTGTTACTTTTGGAAGACAACTCTATAGGATACTGAAGGTTGTTCTAACTACCACAGTCTCTTTGATCACAACCAAGCAATGTAGGAAGGTAATATCCCAAACTAGGAAATTTTCCCTCTTCATGGTTTTCTCTGAAGGTGAATGACATATCAACATGACGTTAACAACCATTGAACACGGTATTTCTACACAACAAAAGTAGGTGGAAAAAGTAGTGGAAGTATACCAAGATATCTTCACCTTGCCTACCGAGGTATCTCTACACTACCAAGTCAAGCATCCAATTGATTTGATAAATGGTATGCCTTTACCCAATGACCCATTATATAGGCATTGTCTCATGGAAAATGAAGAAATAAAACACCAGATTCAACAATTAATCTAGAAAGGGCACACTCATCCAAGCTCATCACCTTGTAGGAGCCTAATTGTGTTGGTTTGAAACAAAGATTGGACATGGATAATCCGTGTTGATTACATATTTCTAAACAAAATCACATTCAATAATAGGTATCCCATTCCTTAGATTGACAACCTTCTTGACCAATTAAAGGGTTCCAAGTACTTTAGTAAGATTGATATGAAGTCGGGCTACCACTAGGCACCAATCGACCAAACCAATGTATGGAAGACTGCCTTCAAGTCTAGAAAAGGCATTTTTGAGTGGTTGGTAATGCCTTTTGGATTGACTAATTCTCTAATAAATTTCATGAGGATGATGGATGATGGATGACATACCTTAGCCATTCAAAAAATCTTTTTTTATCGTATATCTATATGACATCCTCATCTTCAGTAAAAATTGGGTAGAACATTTGCATCACATTCAATAGGTCCTCAACACCCTATGGTAGCACACGTTATATGTTAATATATAAAAATATAGAGCATCCAATATCTAACATATGTCGTGGATGAACATGGTGTGCAAGTGGATCCAATGAAGATCCTAGTCATTCACGACTGGTTGGCCCCAATGACTCTAATTGAGCTCCATAGTTTCTTGGGTCTTGCCAACTTATATCGTAGGTTCATGTTGGAGTTCTCTCATGTTGATTGGTCCCTCATTCATGTCACCAAGGGTGGATCCAGGGCCAAGTTTGTTTGGACCAAGTCACAACAAAAAGCATTTGAGGATCTAAAAAACTGCTTATGTTCAACACCCGTATTCACCATGACAAATAAAAAACAACCCTTTGAGATTGAGAAATATGCTTCAGACTGTTTGGTTAGCACAATACTCACTCAACATGTCTATCTAGTGGCCTAGCACAATGATACACTCTGAGAGGCCATCTACAAGTACCACACTTATGATAAGGAGATATTCCCCATTGTACAAGCTTTCTACCAATGGAAGCATTACATTCTCAGGAAGGAGATGATTATCCACACTAATCACAAGCCCCTATAGTTCATGCAAACACAGGGAAATTTACAAAATGTTTGCCACCAAAAATGGTCCACATACCTAAAATAGTTCCACCTAAACATTAAATACAAGAAGGGTAAAACCAACTGAGTCGCTGACTGCCTTAGTCGACCTCCAATGGTAGTGATAACTGCTCAACTCTTATGACCGTGAGACCTTCAAGTGGTATCGACTATATGAGAATGATCACGACTTTGGTGCCACATATCAAACATTGGGCGAAGACACATCAATTTCATATTTTTATCTCCAGGATGGAATGTTGTGTCATTTGGGACATCTACTTGTTCCTTCAAGCGAGCTTGTAAAGTTTATTTGGGAAGCTCATTACAGTCGGGTGGTAGGACACTTTTGTGTCAAAAATACTATGGATGTACTACAAAACAACTTCCATTGGTTGAGGCTTTGACAAGATTTCAACAAGTACATCAAATTATGCATTGTTTGTGCCATTGCCAAAACTTCCATTAAAAGAAAGGGGTTGCACACTTCTTTTTCTACTCCCGATAGGCCCTGAAAGTCCATCTCCATGGACTACATGTTTGGTCTACCTTCTACCAAACATGGTAATGACTTTCTATTTGTGGTCATTAATCGGTTTTCTAAGATGGATAGCTTGAAAAACTACAAGAAGAGTGTCATCACTAAGGCCATTGCTAAGATTTTCTTAGAATGTGTTTGGGTTCATTTCAGAGTACCAAATATTATTATTTTAGATCATGAAAACAAGTTCTTGAGTACATTTTGGTCATGTGGTCATTGACGGACACCAGACACAAAAAATTGAATGCCTTCTTCCCCCAAACTAATGGACAAACAAAGGTGGTGAATAGAATGATTGCAAATATTTTGAGAATGCACAAATACAAACATCCACACACATGGGATGAAAGCCTTCTTATGTTCAACATGGCTACAAAATATTCCTTCTTATCTCTATTAGCTAAAACCCTTTTCAACTTTTCTTGGGGTTTCAGCTATTGGTCTCACTTGATGTAGCTTTTCTTGTTGCATATGTGCAAGAAGAATATTCCCATGCTCAAACTGAGGTTGATAAGGAAACCAAAGTTTTTGAATGGATCCAACACATCCAGTATCATGTCCATGATATTTTGAATAAATCAAATGTCAAGTACAAGCAACCACATGATCAACATTAGGTTCTGCATGAGATTCACATGGACGACAAAGTATGGTTTCATTTGTGGAAAGAGAACCATGTAGGACCCCATTGTAATATTTACCCACTTCACTATGGGCCTGACACATGTTGGAGTACATGCACAACATTCCACTTTTCAAGGGACATCCATGTCTATTTTAGCCATTCCTAAAATTTAGGGGGATGGCTATTTTTAGCAGTGCTAAACACATGGCATTGAATAGGAAGCTAATGTTAATTGGTTTTTGATAACTTATCCCCTTAGGAAGTGCACATTTCATTTATTAATTAATGGAGTCAAACTTATCATTTATCACTCTTGGTATTGAACTATGATATTTACCCACAATATTGATTAGTTAAGAGTTGACTAAATCTAATTAGTGCATGCAAAAATAACCCCAACCTTATGTGCATTGATTTTTCTCCCCATAGAGTCTATATATTGTAATCATGTCAAGAATTAATATACAAGTGAAATTCAATTTTGTTTTCGACAATATTGTCATTTTGATTTATTTCATTCTTCCTTCTCTCTTTTTCTTGCAACTTTACTAGTGTATATTTTTATCACAACTAGATCTTGGCTTGTGCTTGCGATCCTACATGGTATGAGAGAACTAGAGTGGATTGTGAAGAAAACTAACATTATATTGTAGGTTTTTTAAATATTGAACAACCCAAAGAGAATGGAACAACTATCTACATCAATGATTCTTACCCCATTCAATTAATTTGAATAGAAACCCAAGATTATACTTCTACCAAGGAATAAGGGGCTTTATAGGATCACTACGGGGAAAAAAGTTGAACCAAAGTAAGATATAGAAAAGGAAAAGTACTTCAATAGAATGGATGAGGCCTATAGGATTCTATACTTGTCCATCTATCCAAACTTTCTCTTTCATGTTAAATCTTGTTCAATTCCCAATGAAGTATCAAAGTGCGGACTAATTTGGATGGATTATTTGGCAAGAAGGATGAACCGAGAGGACATCTATCGGTGAATGAGATCATATTTTTTATCCCAAGAAATTTCAAGAATATACAAGAATATGTTTCCAAGTTTAATACTTTTCTTCAACATTCTAAATCTTGTGGCATTGATAGGAAAGAGGAGTAGCTCATCCTCTCAATTCTTTCAAAGCTAGGGCCTGAGTATTATGTGTTTATTTCTTCTTTCCATACTACAAGGATTTCTATGGGAAAATATTGGAAGATGAACTCTATGGATGAGTTCATATAATAACTTATTCTTGAGGAGAATAAATTCATTTGTATGGGGGCTCTTAGGATATCCAAGACCCATGCTTTTGCAGTGTAGGATGATAACAAGAAGAACAAGCAAAAATCAAGGGATTTTGATCACATAGATGAAGAAAGCATTGAATCCTAGAAAGAGACATTGAACCCCAAGGGAGGAAATTCTAAGAAGGAGAGAACACAATTTGTGGCTACTATAACAAAGGGTTTCATCATGAGAGTTCTTGTTTGTTGAAGACAATTGATCTTATGGAAAAATTACTTCAAAAACAAATCTTGTAGATTGCATACCAAACAATGCTAATAAAAAGACTAAAGATAAGACACTAGAGGATCAAGGTAAGGGTCATGTTTTGAATATTGTTTATTCATAATATTATAGATGGATTTTAGACTCATGTGCCTCTAACCATATAGATGCATCAAAACATTCTTTTTCTTCCTTGGTACCTTGCACTAGACCTCCTATGTTGACGGGAGACAAAACACCTATGAGAGTGTTCATAGAAGAGAGCATGGACCTTGATTATGGAATATTTTAGAATGTGTTACATGTTCCAAATATCTCCATGAATATCTTCTCTATATACTAGAATACACACTCAGGTACAAGAAAGCGAGTTGAGTTCACTTTGGATTCAGTGATAGTTTCAGAGATGGTAGATGGTTCCAAAGTTGCATTTTTGCAGGTGGATCATCATTCCAGGTTGCATAAATTTTCTCATTTTGCTCCTAAATCTGTTTATTTTACTATTATAACACATGAAAATGAAGAAAGTAGAGAAAAATTAGATGACAAGTTCGAGGAAGGCCCCTTGCATGCACTCTAGGAGGAACTAATTGCACTTTTGTTGCCTCTTCCAAAGGAAGATCTTCGAGATGATTTTACACATTATTCAGATCAGATTTCAGAATCAGATTTAGAATACCATCAATAGCCTATTTTAGAGCCAAATCACAAGCTAGGGAGGGTACATCATACTTTACATGCAACTAGTGAGCTAGTGGGAGAAACTGCCAAGTCATAAAGACCTAGTTATCATTTTTTTGGTACTACAAGAGCACTCAATGCTATTGTAAGAATGTACAATTCTTAAATAGTAGCCAATGGCTTCTCACATGATGGGACATGATATATCTGAGGACATATACATGATGGGGTTGTTGATCTGCAACACAATCCTTCTTCATAGCATAGTAGACATATTATGCATTATATTTTGAGGGGGAGTTTTCTTTCCACTCGGGTTTCCCTCTTTATATCACCTTTTTCATATTATGTTTTGCATAAGTTGGTTATACATGAGTACATAACATGGCTAAAAATTTCCGAGACTCATACACTATGCCTATTCTCAGGTTGTGAATCAAGGGGGTGTTGGAGTACATGCACAACATTCCACTTTTCAAGGGATATCCATGTATATTTTAGCCATTCCTAAAATTTAAGGGTTTCTAATTTTTAGTAGTGATAAACATATGTCATTGTCTATGAAACTAATGAGCATTGTATGTGGATAACTTAGCCCCTTATGAAGTGCACATTGCCTTTATTAACTAATGGAGTCAAACTTATCATTTACCACTCATGGTATTGACCTATGGTATTGATTAGTTAAGAATTGACTAAATATAATTAGTGCATGCACAAAGAACCTCAACCTCATGCACATTGATTTTTATCCTTGGAGAGTCTGTACATTGTACTCATGTCAAGCATTAATATACAACTGAAATTTGAAGTGGTTTTTCAACAATATTGTCTTTTTGAGTTATTTCATTCTCTCTTCTCTCATTTTATTGCAATTTTACTCATGTAGTTTTTTTTTTCGCAACTAGATCTTGGAGCTTAAAATCCTACAACACCATCACGAAGGCCATGGGTGACTGATTTTGAATCAAGTATTCCCCCCTTCTTTGGCTTGCACCCAATCTTCAATGTGGAACTCATTTGGTCATATTTTCCACCCCTATTGGGCACCTTTGACATGGCTGGGCACTTGGAACCTACATAATTCAACTATGATTGCTTTGAATATGACACAATTTCTCAAATTCTAGACACACAGATGAAGGGAACATGCCGACAAAAATACAATTCTATTGGGTTGTCAAAGTAGGGAAATTTTTCCACCAAGGCAAATGGCTCACCAAGAGTCAGATTTAGTAGAAGTTCCCTTATCTGATGAGGGACCTTGACATAATGGAGACCATTTATTGCTAAGGGGGAAGGAATAATCTAGGTGTATATCGATGACCACCTCCTCTTCCACTTTCTTTCAACAGTTTCCCCACTTGGTAGTTTTCCATGGTTTTTTGGGTCCTAAACTTTCGAGGTTGTTTTGATGCCCTAAGCAATATTTTTTGGTCATGTTCATTTGGGGCCCATTTCTAGATGTAGTTATCCATTAGATATTTCTAACGAGTTATCATAGGCCCCAAACAAAGATTGTATGTAAAATTTATGCCTCGGGAAAGTTGACGTATCAACTGAGCACCTAGAGACCCACAAAAGTTTTGTTGCTTCATCTCCTAGGGTCATGGTTTTGATGTTCATGGTTTCTCCCTCTTAGGTATTTTCATTAAAAGTATCCTTGGCCTCTTTGTCGTTATCATCTTATGTATGATCGTAGCCAACACATCTATTCTCAAAGTTAAGCTACCACCATTCTAGCTAGTTATGTAACTCCACATTTTACAATCTTTTCTAGTTTTCATTCATTAATTGAATTTGAGTTTAGATGTGATAATGCGTTATTTGTGATATATTTGTGTAAGTGTTGTTTTTTATATTTCTTCTTTTATTTTATTCTCTAGTAAATCCAAATTAGTGGTATCAGAGCGATCTTCTCTTTGTTGTTTCTTTTTGCATGTCCCCAACGAGGTCAGGGTATAAGGAGTTCGATCTAGAATTAGTTGAGACTGGTAAATACCACTCTTATCAGCCCAGGAAACCTCCCATAACAAAATAAAAGAGAGATGAAAAAGCTATTATGACCCAAGGGGAGCATACATAGGGATAAATTTATATGATATGACCCCAAGGGGGGGAATATATGGGCCTAAATGTACATGTAATGTGTAAATATATATGTAATAGGGTCAGACTAATAGTAAAGGGGCCTCATGTGCAAGTGTGAATAGGTATATAAAAATATCATGTATTCATTATTGGAGACATGTGAATGGTTATGTGTAAATGTATTTGGTTATGTGGAGGAGTTTCTCCTATTCTTTAAGGATTTATTGTGTAACTTATATATCTTGGAGTTGTGCTCCACACTCACATTATGTACATGGTGTGTACCTATGTTCTGTTATGATATTTTAAGCATTTGGTTTATTACAGGAGCAAGAGATATTATCAATATGTTGCTTGAGGAAGGAATCACACGACATAGTAATGAGATGATGGAAAATTTCTCCCAAATCCTTTGACGATTCCTGACAACGACATATGGACCTTCCAAAAGTAGTCACTTTATAGGTACAACACCCTTCAAGGTTCAAGCTAACTTTGATGTGCCTTTATCTTAAGGTCAGATAGATATTGATTCCTTGGATAAATGTTTCAATTTACTAGAGGGTTATTTCTATATCCACAATATTTCCAATAAGGAAAATATCACCTTTGTGCTCATTAAGGCTATTCCCCATGTCAAATATTAGTGGGAAAATTATTGCGAGCAACAATCTTTAGAGGAGTCCACAATGTTTGGGTTTGAACCCAATTGGGCATATTTTGTTGATTTCCTTAAGGATCTATACTATCTCATTGGAAACTATGATGACCAATACACAAGATGGACAACTGTGCAATAAGAGAGGGACGAAACAGTGCTAGACTATGATAACAATTTCTATACCTTGTATACAAAGCTTGATATCAGAGACTCCAAGTGGTACTTAGTTATGAATATTGTAGTGGCCTACATAGGTACATAATAACATAGATGGAATTGTTAGGAATCTCGTCACCAGGATCTGCTTATTGATATCCTATCAAAATCGAGAAAAAATTTAAGCAAAATAAAAAGTGGGAGTTTGGGTCTGCAAATCTGTCGCAACAGAAGCATGGAAAGGGAAACCCCAAATCACAAAGAAAATGATAGAGAAAGGATAACCAACCTCAGGATAACCAGTCAAAGACACAAGAAAATAAAGGTAATGGGAAGATGAAGAAGGACATTAAGAAATGGTGCAAGATATACAAAATCCCCTGACATAACACTGATGAATGCTACTCAAAGAAATCATTGGTGGCCAAATTGAAAGCCTCAAAGTAATACCCTAGTTCCAAATATGGTTTAGAGATAGACAAGGGGAAGTGGATCATTGATACGGAACTCAGTGTCACTGTCATTTTGTAGCAGACAAAAACCTCCCAATTTTTTACATGTGATATAAATAAATTTGGGGCCCTTTATTCTTTTTCATTTTTGAGAAGAGAAAGCTTTTACAAATTTTGTTTCAGTTTTTGAAAGTTTTGTTGATTATGCTCTCAAGACTTCTGAAGCTTCATCAAAATTTTAATGACATACTCTTTCTTGATTGTTTTTTTTGGTTTCCAAGTCTTTTGATCAATGTATCCTTGATTATTTTGCTCACACACACATTTTTGACAAGATTCAGCATGAGCTACAATATTTGGCAAGATACAACGTTTTTAATTATATTGATTGTCTAAGTTTTCATTAAATTTCTTAGTTTTAAGAAGAGATTGATGTTGTTCCCAAGGTGTAGGACATTCGGTGATGAAGTGTGTTGTTAAGACACCCTTTGATGTTAAGTCACCGGTTTGAAACCTGTGGGGACAAAATATCCATCCATATTAAGGGTTGGTGTGGCTCGGGTTGGGTGAAATCCTCGAGTGATTTTGATGGATTAGATGCTTTTGATTCATGGTTTATCAAGCTACAGGCTAGTCCTACAGGTCATAAACAAACTAGCAAACAAACAAAAAGAAGAGACATCATGACTAATATGGTTTATCATATTAACATAATGTTGTGGGACATCGTGCCTAACCTGATCATCATAGATATAAATAATTTAAATTAAAAATTAAAATAAGGTCTTTTCAAATTTCATGCAAACAGTTTAATTTTCCCAAAGTATACTTACTCTCCTCCATGTATGGTGCTATGATATCTCACCATATTTACAAATTATTACCTCATGTCAAATTCTGTATATGATATATTTCCTCGAATTGGGGTATTTTTCACAGTCATTGAAGTTTTTTCGTTTGTTTACCTGTGAGAGAGGGTCTGTTAGGCTTCATGAGGATTTTTCTGAACTATTGTAAACCTTAATATGGGTATGATATATAGACTCAAACCTGGCATTGAGATTATTGAAGCTAATGAAGACTATTTTCCAACTTTTCAAAAGGTTTGATGGTTATATTTCTTGCAGATGTTTAATGGCTACAATGCCCAGGTCATTAAATATTTTGCGCTAAGTTTTAATGGTGAATACACTAAAATTGGAGATATAGAGTTACATATAGATGAGGAATTGATATCCATAGTGACCAAATTGTCGTTAAAGGGGGAATGCTGGTCCAAGACCAAAAGAGTGAAAGAGATCCCTTGGTGATAAATTTTATTTTCTCTTGAGTGCAAATACAATTACAAAGGTATGTGTATATCCATAGTGAAAGAAAAATGAAATTTAATGTTAGGAGTTATCAAAGGTTTTATTACCTGTGAGGGCCGATATAGTCGTTTCTTTATATATCAATTTCAATTGTTGATAGTTTTCATGGATTGTGAGTTAAATATGTTGGTTTTCTTGCTTAAAATCCTTTTGAAAATGGCTCATTTTAATCAGAGAAAAAATATCAGTTTAGAAAGAAATGTTTTTCATCATGGTTTAGTGAAAATTTTGATTGAGTCTCAGCTAAAGTAGAATGGCGATTCTTGGGAGGATTTTTTCAAGAGAAATCATTTTCAAGAAAATTTTGAGTCAGATTTACAGACTCACAATTCTGAGGTAGAGTTTGAAACCCTAAATCTTGTAGAGGATACTTCTTTTTCTTACCTTCAGATTTCCATTTCTCCGCAAAATGTTGCGAGGGTTACACACTGTCAATATTTAAGGTTTAACCTTCAGCCAGAGTCATTCATTTTTACTGAAATACTCTAGGTTTCTTCTAAAGAATCGAAACATACTTTGGTTTCCTCTTTTGCATCTAAATGTGATCTTCCTATTTCCAAAAAGAATAATCATTTTAGTAATTTAGACGATTTTATGAACAAAAAACAAGGAAGGAAAATTTCTAGAATACTCATAAATAAATTTAGAAAAAATCTAAAGTCAGTTTTCCTGTTCAAATTGAAGATGAAGAATTGGTTAAAAATCAAGAAGTATCTTCTCCAAAGAATATTTCTTTGCAGGAACTTGCTGAAAAATTCGTTGAAGAAACAAAGAAGGGAAAAGCTAAAACTTATCCTATTCTAGAGGTGTCCTTCTGGAAAGATAAACATTATTCAGTAGTTACAATTCTATAGGAAAACATGATTAATTTGGAATTAGAAAATCAATTACTTAGGCTAGAAATAAAAATCATTGGCCGATAGCCAAAGAAGACAAGCTTCGGGTTCTAGGCAGGACAAAAAAGGAGAAGCAATTACCATCAACTCACCATGGGTTAACATTTTTGTTAACTCATAATTTAATACTTTACAGAATAATTCTCAATGATTAAGATGTTTTGTTTTTGGTATGAGTTAAACATTTTCTTTTAGTTTTTCTGTTTTGTTTAAATTTCATTAATAAATGAGTAGCTACATAATTTAAAATTTTGTAGCAACTCTAATTTTTATTTTTATTTTTTATGTTTTATTAAATTTTTGTTTTTCCTTTTTGTTTTTTTACAGGTGTTAAAGGAATGACCTAGATGAAATACAGGAATATGGAATATTAGTTTTCCAAGAATAATTCCAGAATATAACAGTTAGTTGTTAAATGTGTGTGTGTGTGTGTGTGTGTGTGTATTTTATTAATATAGTTTGGGAGTTAAAACAATTTTGATAATTTCCCATTCTAAACAGTTAACTGCTTTTAGTTATTGAAAGAAGTTAAGTCAGTTTTGAAGTCTTTTGATATAAAAGAGGAGAAGAGATATGGGACCAAGGGTTCAGTTTTTGCGATAAGAGTCAAAATTATGCACTATTGTACAAGTCTTCTCTTTGAAAATTATACTGAATCAAATTTTGGCTTTGAACATTAATACAAGCATTGGTATTCAGTACTATTACTGATATTCAAATGTTTATCTTTTAAATCAAGGTCTTATCTGAATAATGTGTTATTGGAATTACAGTTGATTTAATTGATTACTATTAATTAATTAGATTAATTCATCCTTATTATATGCATTATTTCAATGTTATTCTGTATATGAATACTAGTTTGATTAATAATCTGTGTTAATTGCTTATGCATATTTATTAGCTCATACATAGTTGTTAAACTCAGGCATGTGTTCCGAAGATCTATATCTTTTGAATATTTCCTATCTTATTTAATTCATATACTATTTGAATTATACCCGGGCATTAGATTATTTTATTAGAATTAGTTTTATTTGCTAAATTAGATTACATTTAATTTTCATTTTCAGATACTTCTTATTATTAAAAAGAGAAAACAAAATTCTCCTTTCATAGGAATAACTTTTATGTAATTAGCATTAGTCTTTTCTTGTAGATAGTTTTGAAGCTATATATCAGTTTGTTAATAAAGGATAAAATCTCTACAATCAATTAGAAAGTGTATATATTTCTCTTAGATTTAGTTTTATTTGTATATTAGGATAGTTATAGGTAACTGGACCTAAACCAGTCATAATCGCCATTTACAACGGATAAGGGTATAATTGGAATCCCGACCGAGCGAATTCCTAAATGTTGAACGTGATCATATTTGACTATCAACACATTGCTACCAAAAAGGCCTAGCCAGATGAATCAAAGGAGATGGAGGAAGGTGAGCACCTCTTCCACTCATATATGTGGGTGAAGGGAACTCCACTACATTTCATTGTTGATAGTGGGAGCCAAAAGAACCTGATCTCAACAGAGGTCATCAGATGGTTGAAGTTTCCGACAACACCACACCCACAATCATACAAAATTGGTTCACAAATATAGGGATGAGAGATCCACATTAGTTATCAATGTTGCATACCCTACAACATCAATCCCTTCAAAGATGAGGTATTGTGTGATGTTTCCCCACTTGAATTTTGTGATATTATTTTAAGAAAACCATATATGTGGAAACACCATGTTGTATATGAGTCTAGACATCACAGTGTCATTGTTACTTTGGGAAGACAACTCTACAAATTACTAGAGGTCATTCCAACTATCACATTCTCTTTAATTATAGCCAAGCAATGTAAGAAGGTAATCTCCCAAATTGGGGAATTTTTCCTCTTCATGGTTCACTTTGAAGGTGAATAGAATATCTCCATGACATTAAAAACTATTGCACAAGGTCTCACTATACAACAAAAGTAGGTGGACAAAGTAGTGGAAGCATACAAAGATATCTTCACCTTGCCTATTGTGGTACCTCTACATTTCTAGATCCATGGATAGGTCAAGCATTCAATTGATTTCATACCTGGTGTTCCTTTACCTAATGGCCTAGTATACATGCATTCTCTCATGGAAAATGAAAAATCAAACACCATATTCAAGAGTTAATCCAAAAGAGTCAAATTCAACCAAGCTCCTCACCTTGCATGACCCCAATTTTGTTGGTTTGAAAGAAACATGGGACATAGGGACTCTGTATTGATTATAGAGCTCTAAACAAAATCACAGTTTTGAACCAATATCCCATTCCTTAGATTGACGACCTTCTTTACCAACTCAAGGGTGCCAAGTACTTTAGTAATATTGATTTGAATTCGGGCTACCACCGGATACCAATCGAGAAAACTGATGTAGGGAATATTTCCTTTAAGTCTAGAGAAGGCCTTTTTTAGTTTTTGGTCATGCCTTTTGGATTGACTAATGCTAAAACAAATTTCATGAGGATGATGATGACATATTGAAACCATTCACCTACTCTTTTGTGGTCGTATATATTGATGAAATCATGTTACATATCAAAATGTCACACTTAAGTATCACACTCTAAGTGTTGCAAAGTGACATATGCACCTTGTTAAGTGTTGCATGCACGGTCTCAAGTGTTGTATGCACCTTAATAAGTGTCACATTCACTTTTCTAAGTTTCTTAACCTGTTGACACCATGAAACACATTTGCCACAATCCCTAAGTCAGTTTGGAAGAGAAAACCCACCATTTGAGGTCCGAAACCACACCTTTTTCTTGGAAAATGTGACCATATTTGCGAATTTATGAAGGGTGGTGCTCCCCTAATAATTCTTAGCATTTCCAACACTCCCCTTTCCTTGCTTAGTGGGAACCCGTGGCGCTCTGTCTCTCACTTAAAGGGAGCACCAATGTGGTTAGAGGAAAATATGGCACATCCCAACTATTCTTAAGGGACAACTCTTAAAGGAGGAGGTTGCTTTGGGTCGAATCCTATCCTATGAAATTATCTTAGGATCAAATACCAACTCATGGAGCCATATCCTCAACCATTTCCCTTATTAGCTCATGGTGGTTGAGCCTCCCAATCCTATAAATTGAAGGCATTTCCATGGTGAAGGGGGAAGGAAATTGTTGAAGTATCATCATTATGATCATAAGAGATTCGTGCAAGGGGATGGATGGGGAGAGTTTGGATAAGTTACTGCATTATCAAACATGATTTTAAGTACTTTCTGTCATATTTCCAATTAATATAAACTTGGCCTATTCCCTTCAAGTTCATGTGTTCTACATTTTCTTGTATATTGTTGTTTCGATCTTTATAGATAGATCTACTTAATATAATGATATGGAGTAGGAGGAAGATTTCCTTTGTTGATCTTTGCAAGACTTCATTTTCTTAGAGGATCTTGGAGATCAAGCCTAAGGATTGGAGTAGTGAGGATGAATATAAAAATAAGGTACACCACATTCTTCTTCTCTCTTGCTTGATTGGTTGAGTTAGATTTAAAGGGAAAGTAAAAATTGTTTGTTTACTTCTGTCTTTGGACCAAAGAAGGGGTCTTGGTATAAATGGGATCTTAGCCTATCCGTAGGGTAAGATTTATCATAATAGAAAAATGGCGAATCCACCGGGGAAGGATTTTGACTAGTCTTTACTTTAGTTCATCTTGAATCCTTGCTGGTGATTAGATATTTCTTGTTTGATGATTGATTCTGGGTTATTTCCCCTTCCCTCGTATTTATTGAAGATTTTTCAAATTCATTGACTGAGTATCTGCTGAGTTTTAGCTTTTGGAAGCCATTTTAAAGATTTTTCAGGACCAACACTCCCCTACAGTTGATACGAGGGTGCCACTTACCTGACTAGCGCTCCCCCTTAGTCTCCTAGGGAGTTCCATAGAAATTTGTTCCTTTGGTAACAGGAACACCAATCTCTACTTTTAGGTGGATTTATGATTTTTTGCTTGGTTCTACTCAATTTTATGTTAAGAGGCTTTTAGCCTAGAGTCTCCTAATCTGTCTTTGACTTTGTTTTGATTGATAAATTGACATTTATTACTCATTTCATTTCCTTCTTTGAGTTTGAAAATTTCTCCTAGTTTTGAAATTGTATGGTCCCCTTGGGTTAATAAGATCCCTTGGTTCATCCTACCTTTCAATTGTCTGATCTTCATCCGGAAAAATATTTATATTGCTTGATTGTTTAGGAGTTTTTATCAACTAGAGTTTGCAAAGGTTGTTTGGTATTGAGCCCTTTTTGTCTTTGTTGAAAAATGTCACTTTCTAAGTGATTAGGACTCTCTTGTTTACTGCAACCCAACCTTGAATATTGTTTATTGATTCTCCCTTTTTAAGAATTTTCAAGAGTGTTTGTCTTCTTTCTCTTTTACATCTTTGAGTCATTGATTGAACAAGTTATCTCATACTTGATTTCTTTTAATTCTCATCATTTTTTTGAATACACTTTGTTGGTTTCTTTTTTGCCTCTTATTTATTTGTGTCAAGCATTAATCTCTTTCATTTCACTTGAAAGTTAAGAAGCGGAAAAAAATGCATATCTCATTGCATACATAATAGAACAAATAAATTTTTGCATTCTTAGGAAATTTGTTTTGGTATATGTTTGGAAAAGAGATAGTTTTGCATGTGCATTTGGATTTCAGAAACAATTGCTTGGTAGTTTGGTATCTTTTTTCTCTCATAAATTGAAAGTTGCATAGTTTTGAGTACTTGCTTGTGTTAGGAAGAATATAACTCTTCTCCTTCCCATACATAGAATTCATCGAAAAGAAATAATTACATCTCATTATTTTGCATTCTATTGGAGTTGAGTCTCTCACATCATCAATTTCATCTCTATGAACCTTCTGAGTAAAAGGCCATTAAAATCAACCAAGCACTAATAAAATCAACTAGATTTTTTTTTTGGTTTTAGCACACCAACATTAGCACAGGATTAGGGTCTTTGGACTAGGAAAAGTGAGTAAATTGTCCAAGACTACTAAACAGACTATAGAACACTAAAGAGTGAACAACACAATTTCTATATAAGCATAGTGGGGAACCCCCTCTAACACAGGGGGATAAACATGAGGTCGTGTGCATAAGAGAAACATAGATTACACCTCCAAGGCTTTACCAATCGTAGCAGAAAGAGATTATACTGGGGGTTTTATTGAAGTGTCACTAGTTTCATTTGGTCTCGGTGCTTTGTGAATCTCGAATTCATTCTAGGTCCTCAGGATTTTTACTGGTCCACTTGTATTTAGTCCTCTAGAAAAATTTTGGACTTTGATATCTTTCCCATACGTTCGCTCTCGATTGTTGACTGTACTCACTAGAGGCTGACTACGAGTTGGTAACCTTAGTGGCATTTCCTAGGTATCTACAGAGGTGACTGTGGGGGGATTTCCGTGGTACCTAAGGCATACGTCGTATCATACTTTCAGTACCCTTTGAGGGTAATCCCATGAAAGTGAGGGTTACATGCACCGATAAGGGATATTACATGGAGGTCAATGTAACTTCTTCTCATTTCTTTGCTAGTGGCTTGACATCCCATATTAAGAAGATAATTGAACCTACTTTTTCTTGGTTGATTGATTTCAGTTTTCCTAGGAGTGTGTTTCTTTGACTTTCATAGTCATCCTTAGGATTGAATATCTCACAGTATACAAGGTATGGATCCTGATGTTCAGGAACCTGAACAAAATAATTCTTACGAAGGAATGATCAAAGATCAAACTTATGAGGTTAGGAGCATAGCTCCTAGAAGTGGCCAACACGTAGAAGAACCGGTCATAACCTTCGTAGAAATCCTTGCATCTTACACAAATCCTCTTTTTACTGATCCAATTGGCCAACCACTCATTGATACAACATCCATGAGATATATTGATGCCTATTTTTCTTACAATTTACCACCCGGTTCAACCACTACACAATCTTTTGGCATGAACGCATCATAATTTGGTTTTTCTGAAGGACTTGGGAATTTATCTTTATCCACAACTCCTGTGGTTGATAATATTGGTGCTTCTTCTTTACTGGAAACATCAGTGACCCAGGCAACCTAGAAACAACCACTTGTGAATACATCTCCCTTCATGCATGGGTCAGGTAATATGCTTGCTTCACTATTTCCACAAATGCACGCACCGAGTTCTTCACTTGGTCATCCCATCGGTCAGATGGACAGTAGTCAAGTTTTTCAAACAACCACGGCTACACAAAATACTCAACCTCCATATAAAACCTTGCATATGAGTACACCAAACAATGGAGGTTAATCTTCAATGGGAGAACAACCTTTAGTTGGGGGGCATCCTTCAGCTGGAGGGAAAAATTTTGTTGGTTGGGGGAAACCTTTGTGGTTGCAACATAAACAAGCATGGGGGAAAGATGCTCCTACAGGTCCTTCTATCCATACTACCATTGGCCTATATCCTTGATATCCATATCCAGGAGTTTCTAATCCTTTGTGGGGTCAACCCAATCCAGTGGGCATTCCTCATCAAGGTACTTTTCCCTATCAATCCATAAACCCCATGATTCCAACACAACAGTCCCTTCAAACACAGTATATGGTAGGTCCATCAGGCCAATCAAAATACATGGGGGGACCATCAGGTCAATCTCAATACACAGGAGGTCCATATGTTCAATCACAATACATGGGTGGACAACTATAACAACCACCATACATGGCTGGAAAATCAAGACAACCACCTTACATAGGTGGACAACCTAAGAAACCACCATACATGGGAGGACCATCTAGTTTTTCCATCTCACTACAACATGGATATGGTCTTACCGATGTTCCCATGCTACATGGTTACTACCAGTATCCAAAGCATAACCGACAACTTCCATTTTTGGCTACGTTAGATCTTCTAGATCTTTCATGTTTGAAAAAAAATCCCATTCAACATGCCCCATTTTGGCCCTCCATTCCTACCAAATTACCATTTGACATCCCAAAATTTGACGGAAAACTTGGCGAAGATCTTAATAACCATGTTACGACTTTCCATTTATGGCGTTCTTCCAAATATTTGATGGATAACTCCATTCATCTAAGGATTTTTTAGAGAACACTTACAGGTTAGCAAGTAGGGAATGGTTGAAGGTCTACCTGACATCCACTTCTCCAAAGGAATTTGTGAGGGATGTGTCCTTGGAAAACACCCTCAAGATAAATTCGACAAAGGAAAGACTCAGAAGGCCTCCTCTCCTTTGGATATAATCCATAGTGATCTCATGAACACTTTTCCACATCCATCAATCAATAAAGAAAGGTACATGCTCATTTTTATTTATGATTTCTCATGCTACACTTGGACTTTCTTTCTTAGGAAAAAATCAGAGGTCTTTTTGCATCTCAAAGATTTCAAATCCCTTGTTGAGACACACTCAAGAAGGAAGATCAAATTGCTCCAAACAGATAATGGGGGGGATTATGTCAACCATGAGGTACATAATCTTTGTCTTGAGGCCGATATTTAGTTGCAACACATGATTCCCTATACTCTGCAACAAAATGGAGTTGTTGAGCGGAAGAATATATCCCTTAAAGAGATGGCATGTTGCATGTTGCATGAAAATTCACTTCCACAAATATTATGGGATGAAGAACTTAATTGTGTGAAAGACACCCAAAACAAATCTCCCCATAGATCTGTCAAGGATAAGACCCACTTCGAGGATTGGAGCAGACTCAAACCGAAAGTGACCCACTTCTATATATTCAGTTCACGTGCATGGGATAGGGTTCCCTCTGAGAAGAGGAAGGCACTTGATCCAAAAACTATAGAGTGTATCTTTGTTGGATACCTAAATGATGTGAAGGGATATGTAATCATTTATCCCTCTACGGATTGACTCATCATCAAGCGCAGTGTCCAATTCGAGGAAAGTATATCGCATGCACCTTAGGAGCTGCATGAAGACACTTTTTTTCTTCCACCTATCAGAGATGGTGAGCATGGACATGCCGACTCTTCTTCAGATGAGAGTTCTAATTCAAAGGATTCATATGATTCAGATACAAAGTCAATACAGTAAGATGTAGAGTTAGTGCATACAGATGCAGATGCAGAGCTAGAGCCAAGGCCCAAGTGGGCCAAGACTAATTTTTAGGATGCAGGAGATCTTGTTGGGGATCCAACTGATATAAGGAGGATTCGATCCAATTTCAAGGATCATCCTCTTTCACTCACTGCCACTGAACTGATGCCACCCATGCATATTTTCTTGGTTCAATATTTATATCCATAGTCCTATGGTGAGGTTGCTAGTAATCCACCATGCAGGAGGGGTACAAATCCCTCCTCGAGAAAAAGAATTGGGATCTGGTTCCCCTTCCTTAAAGAAATAAACTTTTCAGGTGTAGATGAGTGTATAGGACCAAGAGCACAACATATGGATAGGTTAGCAGATATAAATCCATGCTAGTTTCTAAATCTTTTCAATAGGCGCACGACATTGACTATGACGAGACCTTCGCTCTAGTAGTGAATATGTATTCCATACGCTTGGCACTTTCCATTGTGGTAGCCAAGGGATGGGAAGTCCATCACATGGACACTAAGAATGCATTTATTCACAAAGACCTGTATGAGGAGATCTATATGAAGGAACCCCATGGATTGATGCATGATTCATATTTGGTTTGTCGAATGAAGAAGTCCCTTTATGGTCTCAAGCAGGCCCCGAGGGAATGTTATGCCAATATGGAATCCTACATGTTGTCACAGAACTTTGTACATTATAAGTCAGGCCTGAACATTTACATTCTCAGGACGACTGATTCACTTCCACTCCTAGTTCTATATGTTGATGATTTGTTGATCACCAGTTGCTCAACTTCAACGATTGCTATAGTTAAGAGGATTCTGCATGACAAGTTCTTGATGATGGACATGGGTTCACTACATTTCTTCCTTGGTCTCAAGATCAGTTAGGATGCATCATGCATCAAACTATCTCAGGCCAAGTGTGCACAAGATATCTTTAAGAGATTCCATTTGAAAAACTGCAAGTCTGCCCTGACTCCTTTCCTATCAGGAGTTAGACTTGAATATGGCGAGGACACTCCACTAGTTGACAACACACTGTACAAACAACTAGTGGGGATATTTTTGTATCTCACACACTCTAGAACAAAACTCTCCTATGCAGTCAGAGAAGTATACTGGTTCATGAAAGAGCCACATGAGCTAAAATAGAAGGCTGCAAAGCGTATCCTTCAATACATATAGGGCACCATCACCTTTGGGATTCACTATGCAACATAATCTACATTGGAGCTCATTGGGTTCATTGATTCTGACTGGGCTGGAGACAACATTGATCACAAGTATACATCTGGTTACTAACTCAATCTGGGTTTCGATCCCATCTATTGGTCGAGCAAGAAGAAAGATGCTATTTTTATATATTCAACTAAGGCAGAGTATAGAGGGGTAGTTAACATAACCATTCAGGCTATGTGGCTACATAATTTTCTCACTGAGTTGGGAATTCATTTTCATCGACCGACCGATCATCATCTGGTGTGAAAAACAGAGCACTCTAAAGTTCTGCAAAGATCTAGTTCATAGGTAGTGGACGAAGCACATCGAGATCCATATGCACTACATCTGAGACTTAGTAAACGAGGGGATCATCGACCTGCAATTTTTTCCTTCATCAGAACAAATTGTAGACATCTTCACCAAGACCTTCACTAAGAAGAAGTTCCATTCTTTGCATAGTCATCTTGGAGTGAAGGACATA
>JASDQU010947504.1:0-12754 GCA_032191745.1 Picea mariana
CCAATGTTTGAGGCTTGATCTATTGATGAAAACAAAGCACCAAGAAGAAAGGGGACTATGAGTCCCTTCTTCCTCCAAGGGAAGGCTCTTGGACCCTCACTAGTAGCTCTTCTTACAAACAAAGAAAATGAAAATGGTGATGAAAGAACTCTTTGCAAATCCACTCAATGGAGAGGTGGATTTCTCAATGAAATGGTGCCAACGTGCTCTTATCAAGGATGGAGTCCTTAAAACAATATAGGCAACATAACATTACTTAGAATTCCTTGAGAAAATGAGGTACATTCATGGATTTTTATAGCATTTCTTTGGGCTTTTGTTTAACTGCCTTGTAGTGTGAAAAGAGGCCATTTAGGGCATTTTTAGGTCTTTGACCAGCCCACCATTCGAATCCAGCCCAGATTTGGAGGTCAAATCGGCTTGGGAGCTGAACCATAAGTGGTTGGGAGGCCGACCACATTCATGAATGCACCGTTTAGCAGGTGTGCGACTTTTTGTGCTAACAGGCGTGCATAGTGCGCGTATGTGTGCTTTCTACATTCCTGTTCCACGCATGTGCGCGCATGCCCAACTTCTGTAAAGCGCTCTTCAATTTTTCACTACTTTGTATAGTTTTTTGACATTTTTGAATGCTGTGATATTAATTCAGGGCCATGAATGACTTCATTATTGTTTGACGATGTTGAGTTCTTGTAACCATGTGCAGATGAAATTTTAGTGATAACAAGGGGCACATCAAACCTATCTCCTCCCCTTACAGAATCCCAATTGTACTGGTGTAGAAGAAAGAAAAGACCTGGTAGCTCTGCATTGATTACATAGAATTAAACAAAATCACAGTCAGGAACCGATACCCAATTCCCGAGTTGATGACCTTCTTGACCAATTTAAGTGGGAAAATTTCTTCAACAATATTGACCTAAAGTATGGCTACCACTAGGTTCCCATCAAACCGACTGTTGTATGGAAGACAACTTTCAAATATAAAGAAGGTCTCTTCAAATGGTTTTTCATGCCCATTGGCTTAAAAAATGCACCAAACACTTTCATGAGGTTGATGGATGATGTATTGAGACCCTTCACCAACTATTTTGTGGTGGTATATCTAGATGACATACTCATCTTTAGTACAACTTGGGAGGAGCACATGCAACATATTCAACAGTTTTGAGCACTCTGTGACAACACAATCTATATTCCAACTTGAAAAAATGATCCTTTGGAATGAACAAGGTCCAATGCCTGGGACAATTTGTTGATGATAATGGGGTACATGTGGATCCAGATAATATCTAAGTCATCTATGATTGGCTAGCCCGGACCAAACTAACCGAGCTTCGAAGCTTCTTGGGACTTGCCAAATTCTACCGACAGTTCATGTTGGGATTCTCCCATATTGCATGGGCCCTCATCCAAGAAACCAAAGGCGGTGGAAGGGAAACGTTCACATGGGGGAAGGCACAAAAATGAGAATTTGATGATCTGAAGCATCGATTGTGCTCATCTCCAGTACTCTCCTTTCTCAATCTGCAACAACCATTCAAGATTGAGATTGATGCATCCAACTATGTTTTAAGTGCAGTTATCACTCAACATGGTCATCCAGTAGCATACCATAGTGAGACACTCTCAAATACTATCCAAAAATATCCCACCAATGACAAGGAAATGTATTCCATTTTGCAAGCCTGTCATCAATGTAAACATTACATTCCGGGAAAGGAGACAATCATCCACACTGATCACAAACCTCTGGAGTTCATACAGACAAAGGAGAAGTTGTACAACGACTGCCATCGAAAGTGGTCCACATACCTACAACAGTTCCATCTCAACATCAACTATAAGACATGGAGCACAAATTTTGTCACTGAATGCCTCAGTCGACCTCTCTTGGATGCACTCCCCACTGTGCTCCATTCCTGTGGGCATGAGGCATTTGAGTGGTCCCAATTTTATCAGCACAATCCTGACTTCATGACCACCTATCAGCTCTTGGGTATATGCGTGAATGTCGTCAATTTTCACATTTAGGATGGACTGTTATGCCATTTGGGCCACCTCTATGTTCCTGCAAGAAAGCATGGAAATTTGATTTGGGAGGCTCACTATAGTTGGATGGCAAGACATTTTGGCATGGAGAAAATTTTGGTCATTCTACAAAAACATTTTTATTGGCCAAAACTTCAACAGGATGTCAACAAGTATATTACATATTGTACTTCCTATGCCATTTCCAAGCCAACCATCAAGAAGCAAGGCTTATACACACCTATTCCTACTTTTGAGAGGTATTTTGAATCCATCTCAATGGATTACATGTCTGTCTTTATGTCCAACAATCAAGGCAATGATTGTGTATTTGTGGTAGTTGATTGGTTTTCGAAGATGGCCATTCTGACATCTCACAAGAATAGAATCATGCTCTCATATACTACCAAGATCCTCCTCAAACAAGTCTAGGTCCATTTAGCGATACCATAGACCATCATCTCTGATCGAGATAGTAGGTTCCTTAGCACATTTTGTTCAAGTCTCTGGTCACTGTTGGACACCAAGCTCACTAAATCCACATCCTTCCACCCTTAAACTAATGGCCAAACATAGGTCATCAATCAGATGATTGTGCACATGTTGGGCATGTATAAATCTAAGAATCCATTTACATGGGATGAGAGTCTTCCCTATGTTCAACACAACTAAAATAGGGTTCTCCATAGATCCACTAGCCATAGCCCATTTTAGGTGGGGCTAGGATTCCAAACCTTGGGTCCCATTGATGTTGCACTACCTATTTCAACCACACATAAAAAATATTCCCATGTTCAGTTCGAGGCTGACAAATCCACTAGATTCATTGAGAGGATTCAACACATCCACCAACAAGCCCATAAGATTTTGTAGAAATCCAATTCTAAGTAAACGAAGCACCATGATGAACACTGGGTATTTCACAAGTTTCAGGTGGGAGACAAGGTTTGGTTACATTTTCATAAATAAATCCTTACATGGCCCCTTCAGAATATTTGTCCCCTTCGCTATGGGTCTTACACTATCACCAAGGTTGTGGGTGACAATTATTTTGAGATCAACACTTCCCCCTTCCTTGGATTGCACCCAATGTTCAATGTGGACCTCCTTTGGCCATATTTCCCACCATTATTGGACACCTTGGAGATCGCAAAACATTTGACACCAACATAGCTAGACCCTGACTATATAGAACAAGAATCCACTGATCATATAGTGGACACACAGGTCAAGGGAAATTTCCAATAGAAGATTGAAATTTATTGGGTTGTGAAAGTAGGGAAACTCCTACACCAAGGCAAGTGGCTCACCCAGGGCCAAATTCAACAGAAATGTGCTCACCTGATGGGGGCACTCAACATAATGGAGACCATTTCTTCCTAAGGAGGGAGGACTACTTCAGGTGGATATTGGTGGCCACCCACCTTGTTGAGTCTCTATTTTGACATGTATAATGCCCTATCTTACCTTGTATCCAATAATTTGTTTCCTATGTTATAAGACCAGACTTGATGTTTACTCCGAAACACATACCTAATGAACTAGTTCATGTTCACAAGAGGTAATTGATTATTTAAAGCATGTTTTGTTTAACTTTCTTGAATTAATTCGATTAAAGTGTTTTATCTTGTATAATCCTAATAGTTAAACTCATGAGAAGCTTATTCTAGTATCTTTGCATTCCCGTACTACAATTCATCATGCAATTTGGTACCAGCCTATTTCGGTACCAGCCTGTGTGTATTCCGGTACTAAACAACTACCTATAGGATTCCGGTACCAGCATTCTGGTACTGATTTTTTTTCCTCGATTTTCGGGCATATGATGATAAATCTCAAAATTTGGGGACATGGGTTTTGTCCAGAATGATGTTATCATGCAGAAACATGTGTTAGAACTCACTCAGATCGGACGTGTGGACCTCAAGCTCAAGGGGAATGATTCAGCCTAAAATTGTCAAATATTTCTAAACGACCATATTGCACCTTGATTTGCGTGCATATGGAGGAATATATTACAAAACAATCCAATGGTTTTTTATAAAATATATCCAGATACAAAACCCAAAAATTGTTTCTACAAATTCACAACGGACAGAGAGATATAGAAGGCTCCTTAACCCAAATTTTGATATATTTGGTGAAAAACCCTGATTTTGTGCTTAAACAGTTTGAACGAATTCTAAGTTGGGGGATTTGTTCTGATCCATCCCCATTGAATTTCCTTGTATAAATATGAAGGAAGGAGTACTGAGAGGGGAGGAATTGTTATGTTGTACTACCAGTTCTTGAAGGAAGAGAATTCCATATTGTTATGTTGATGTATTGGCTTGTGAACACATATTTTCTATAAGTCTCTTTGTTGGAAAGTAATATGAATTACAGTTGTTGATGTTGTGCATTTTTGGAACCTACTATCCTGTGAGTTTTTCCAGCTTCCATGTTGGAATCAGTAAGGGCCCACCGTTCTAACGTGGTAAGCTTGTTGTAAAATATAGCTTAGTTTTTATTCTTGTACATGTTGTTAGCTTGATTTCTTATCTGAATTAGAAATATTCTGAATGTAAGTGGAGAAGTGTGAGTAGTGTTCAATGTGTTATTGTTGGTATAAAAAATATGGTGCACCATAGTTTTAAGAATTTTATTTAGCTTGTTTTCAGAAATATTCATGATATGATAGGTTTAACAATCTTTGAAGTATGATTATTTACATTTATGAATCTGAGTTAATTTTCAGAATTCGTTGAGAGTTGTAACATGTGTTAGCCAAGGGGCCATTCGAGAATTCCATCTCTTGTATTACATGAACCAGTAAATGGATTATGCTCCTAGTATATAAGCTAGACAGTTCTTTTTCAAGGATGAAAGATTTGATTGAGTGTAAGGAATTAGATATGGATTGCTTGCAAGTTATTACAGAAAATGAGATTAGATCTCCATCTCTCACCTTGCATACACCTACAATGGAGTGTCTTCCTCTACCTGTTATTTCTTCTAAAATTTATTTATTCTTTATTTTGAGAATATGCAGCATGTTAATTGTTTTTAGGAGATAGAATCAAAGTTCATATTTTCCTTTCATGAGCCATCAACGAACAGGTCCATCACCTAAGCAAGAATTTTAGATCATATGCTTGTTTATGAGTTTTGCTTTCTAATTTTTGAATTACGTGAAGAGTGTTATCTTTGAAGTGTGAAAACATAGTGTTATGTTTCTTGATTGAGCTATACTCATCACACATAGGAATCTATCTGTTATCGACACATATAGTGCATCAACTCTATTGATTACGAATCCCAGACAAGGCTGATTTTAAGGATGGAAATTTATTTTTAAATATAGAAACCTTGGTGAATCTTACTAATCCTTCATATGCCACCTATAAATGTTTGACGACATTTTTGTAAAAAAATTCAAATTTCTAAGGATTTTATATAGTTTTTATAAATTTTTGGCGATTTTTAAGGTAAAATAATTCTATCCTATAGAATTTGGGCAAATCATTTTTAAAATAGCAAATCTCATTTTTGGAAAAACCATGGAAAATTATCCCATGAGAGAAATTTATCCCCTAAAATCATCCTTGAGATTCCCAGATTGACATTTAAATGAGTGTAAGATATATATTGAACATATTTGTACACCAACACACCTATTCCAACTGACTCATCTCGATAGTTTTTAGTTCAACACAATCTTATGTAATTATTTGTAATTGTGGATTCTAAACTTTTACTGATGTATGAAGCCCTACACAACTTCTAGGTGGATATTGGCAGCTTCCCACCTAATCCAATTGAATTATTTTAGAATTTTTCATGTCAGTACATCTTTCTGTACTTCCAAGGCCATTTTGGGGCCCTAAATAATGTTTTGTTTGGATTGCCACAGTCAAACTATAGACAAAGTCAAAGTTTGATGGAATAATTTATATTTCTTGAAAATACCTTTCCAACGGGATATCACTTGCCTAAAACAGAGGTCGTATGAAAAGGTTACGACCTAGGGAAGTTGAGGTACCAACTTACCCATTGGTGCCCACATAACTTTTGGCATTTCATCTCCTAGGGTTAGGTTTTTGAATGTATAGGGTTTTAACATTCATGAGTAATGATAAAAAGGCCTCTAGAGCCTCATTGTAATAATTCTTTTCAGGCGAATGCATGTATCAATCACATCTCTTCTCAGAGATAACTACCACCATTCGAGCAAGTTGTTTTTAGTTCTGCATTTTTATAGGTTCGGCCTATTTTATTTATTCAATATAATTTATTGTTCACTCGATATCTATTGTTGTTCTCCATATCTCTGTGTTATTGTATTCAATATATTATTCATTTCATTCCACTCATAAATCCAGATCATAGACTAAGTATGAGTGGACAACGAAATTCCAACAAGCCTTAGATACCCTAAAAAAAAACTAGTCATTGGGCCCATATTAGTTTTTTATAATTGGTCAAATATCTTCCATTTCCATATAGATGCTTCATACATTGTGTTGGGAATTGTTATTGCAAATCCAAGAGAGGAAAAAATCTCTCATCCATTCTATTTTTCCAGTTGGAGGTTGTATTATGTTGAAAATAATTATACAAAAACTGAGCAAGAGGGCATGACCATGGTATATGCCTTGCAAAATTTTATGCACTACTTGTTGGGGTCAGCTTTCAAATTATTCACTAATCACTCAGTGCTCAAGTGTTTGGTCAACAAGGCATAGTTGGGTGGATGAATCTGTCATTGGTTGTTTTTTTTCCAAGAATTTGAATTTGAAGTTATTGTTAAGCTTGAAAAACACAATGTTGGACTAGATCATCTATCACAGATTCAGACTAGGGAAGCTGCTACAAGCCTCGATGATGAACTTCCTGATGTGAAACTATTCTAGGTCAAATTTGTGATTGATCAATTGGATGAAATAGTAGAATTTCTGATCACTGGTCAGTCTCCCACCGACTATACTCCCACATAACATTGACAACTCGCGACCCATAGTGTTGATTATCAGTTGATTTCTGCACAATTTTATAAGTTGGGAACTGATGGCACCCTTCACCATTGTGATTTGGAACATGAACGGTACTTGATCCTATACAAGGCACATGTTGGTATTACTTGAGACCAAAATTTTGGTAAGGCTACCATGTGTAGGGTCCTGCGAGTAGGGATTCGGTATCCCTCTCTCTTCGCAAACTACTACTTCAAACATTGTGATGTATGTCAACAAGATGGAAAGCCCTTCCATAGAGATGAGCTTCTATTGTTCCCCATGATTGCACTTGATACCTTCAAAAAATGGCCCCGTCAATCCTCTAGGGCGTCGCATAGGTACGTACTACATCATTACCATGATCAAATACTTCATGAGGTGGGTTGAAGCAACACCAATCAAGGATTGTGCAACAAAAAAATGACACAATTTATTTTTTAGAATTTCATCACAAGATTTAGATGTCCAAGGATGTTGATGAGGGACCAGGGGTAACATTTTGTGAATTAAACTATTCAACAACTCACTCAAGATTTCATGATCCATCACCCTAAGAACACCTGTTATAACCCTCAAGATAATGGGATAGTGGAATTTTTTAATAAAATTTTATAACACGCTCTAACAAAAGTTTGCAATGTGTAGTGTGATGACTGGGATCAATGTATCCCTACAACCCTATGGGATTATACAATAACATGAAAAAGGATGACAAAACACACACAATACATACTTTTCTATGGAAAAGAATAAATCACGCCGCTAAAATTTGTTGTTCCAAGCCTATGAGTTTCCCTAGCCACCCAGATGACAAATGAACAGTCTCTCCAACACAGGTTAGATGAGCTAATGCAACTAGGGGAAGACTGAATGATGGTTGGTTTTATTAAAGTGGTTGAAAAGAAAGACATAAGGAATGGCGTGACTGTAACATACGCAAGAAAATTTTTGAGCCTAGTTGTTTGGTATTCTTCTATGACAACAAATATTTACACCATCCGGGAAAGCTCCACATGCACTGGTTGGGTCCTTTCTAACTAGTCTACATCAGTGAAGCAGTTTCCACCAAATTGGAAACCCTACAAGGTCAGTGATCTGGAATATATTTTCATAATTAAATGAATACATATTATGATCAAAATATTCTTAACACAAAATAATAGACATACAGTAAAATTGGTTTCTATTTAATAAGGAAATAAGATGAAACTGTAAAATGCAGCGGAAACAAGCTTGCTAGAATGGTGGCAGCTTATCTCTGAGAAGAGATGTGACCATTGTGCTCATTCAAAAAAATATGATTACAATGAGGATCAGAAGGCCTTTTTACAATAAATAGGAATTTTAAAAAACTTAGACATCAAAAAACCTAACCTTAGGAGATGAAGAGCGAAATGTCATGTGGGCCCCATTTGGGTAAGTTAGTACATCAACTTCCTGGGGTCATAAATTTTGCATACGATCTCTGTTTTAGGCACATGATAGCCCATTGGAGAGTCCTATCCGAGGAATACACACTTTAATTCTATATTTTAATGGTCATCCTGATAGTCATGAGCCCTAAAAAACATTGTTTAGGGCCTCAAAATGGCCCCGCAAGTCGGGGACCCGAAAACTACAGAAAAAATTGCCAAACTCAAAAACTGCCAAAATGAGCCAGTTGGAATGGGTCGGATGCCATTGAAATCCATATGGATCAATCCTCTCCCCTTAGTAATAAATGGTCTCCATTGTGTTAAGTGCCCCCATTAGATGAGGAAATTTCGTCTAAATTTTTCCCCAAGTGAGCCACCTCCCTTGGTATAGGAGCTGCCCTGCTTTGACAACTCGATAAAGATGGATCCTTTGCTGGTGAGTACCCTTGATATGTTTGCCCAAAATATGTTCAATTTATGCATGTTGTATGCATTTGGGGTTGAGCTCTGTTGGTTTCAGATATTCTTCTATCTCCGAGGTGTCTAATAATGGTGGGAAATATGGTCGAAGGATATCCACGTTGAACACTAGGTGCAAGCCAAGGAAAGGAGGAATGTTGATCTTGAAAGAATTATTACCTGCAACCATGGTGATGGTGTATGCCCCATAACAAAGTGGGAGAATATTCTTATGGGGTCCTGTAAGTCACTCTTTCTGCAAGTGCAACCAAACTTTGTTACCCACCTAAAAGTTATGTGGCACCCGGTATTGATCATGGTGCTGCTTGTACTTGTCATTGGACTTTTGTAGGATATCCTAAACATGTTGCCAGATGTGTTGGATCCGCTCAAGGAACCTGGTGGATTTCTCAACTTCATTTGGAGAAGGAGATGAGTTGGTCGAGGTGACTGCAAGGGGTAGTGCAACATCTATGGGACCCAATACTTGGAATCCCAACCCCACCTGAAAGGGGTTGTGTCCGGTTGAGCTATGTAGGGATCAATTGTATCTATGCTAAACACAAGGTAGAATCTCATCCCATGTGCGAGGGTTATTGGAATTATACATGCACAGGATATGCATGATCATTTTATTTATGACCCCAGTGTGCCCATTTGTCTGGGGGTGGAAGGCCATGGATTTGATGAGCTTGGTGTCCAATAGTGACCAAAATCTTGACCAAAATGTGCTAAGAAATCGACTGTCCCAATATGAGACAATGGTTTGTGGGATTCCAAAATGAACCCAGACTCGTTCAAAGAAGAGATTAGCAGTGGCCTCTTTTGTGATTCTCTTCTTGCAGGTGGCTAGAATCTTGGTATTATAAATGCAATCCACAATCACAAAAACACATTCATTGCCCCACTTGGTTGAAAGGAGACTTGACATGTAGTTCATTGAGATGGATTCCCATGGCCTGTCATAAGTAGGAAGAAGGGTGTACAGGCCCTATTTCTTAGTGGCTGGTTTGGAAATCATGTAGTCCATGCAGGACCTGATATACTTGTTGGCCTCATGTTGATGTTTCATACAATAGAAATGTTTATGTAGCATTGTCATTATATTTTTGATGCCAAAGTGTCCTACCACCCGACTATAGTGGGATTCCTAGATCATATTTTCTTGCTCTCTTGATGGAACATAGATATGGCCCAGATAGCAGAACAACCTATCCTGGAGATGGAAATTAGTGACAACTATGTTTGTGCCCAAAATTTGGTAGGTGGTGGAGAAGTCCGCGCCTGTCTCATAGAGTTGGGGCCATCCATAGGTCTCATGGATGCAAGAGTTTATCACCGTGGTGAGCATCACGACCGGAGGTCTATTGAGGAAATCAATGACGCGATTGGTGCTTCCCATTTTATACTTGATGTTGAGGTGGAATTGTTGCAAGTATGTGGACCACTTCTAATGGCGATCATTCTTAAATTTTCCTTGTGTCTGCATGAACTGCAATGGAATATGATCAATGTGGATGACTGTCTCCTTCCCAAGAATGTAATGTCTCCATTGGTGGAAAGATTGCACAATGGATTAAATTTCTTTGATGTAATTAGGGTACTTACTGAAAACATCTGATAGTATCTCACTATGATAGGCCATAGGGTGGCCGTGTCGAGTGAGAACTGTTGGAAGATTGGTTGTTGTCATTGATGCCAACCCTAGTCATGGGTTTTGAACCGCAAGATTGATGAAGGTATTTGGACATGAAGGAAAATGTGCATGTAGATACAAGACCCATGGATGGATAGTATACATCATGTTGTTTTTGGTGGTATGTGGCATGTCACAGGGATCCTCATCGTTGAGGAGAAATGAATTTTTGAAGATGACAAAATGAATTGAAGAATGAAGTACATGTAGGCCCTGAAGATAATTAAAGAAAAGAATTACAAAATAATAAATTGTCAGGTCGGCCCTAATTTTAAAAGGAAGTGACATAAATGGTATAAATAAATATCATTATACATTCATTTGAGACACAAGTCAAATTTTAGAGGAAATCAGAAGTAAAGAAGGCCAGATTTCAAGGGAGGATGAAGTGTTTTGGTGATGTGTTCTAAGGTATGTTATTTTCAGGTCATCTTACCATTTTTTCTATAACATTTTTTCTATAACGATTCAGATGGTGAAATTTCTATTATATTGAGAAGACATATCAAGGTACCTGTGGTAAAATTTTTAGCTCTTTATTCTCTATAATTATGGAGATACACTCTGTGGAAGATAGGGCTTTTGACCAGTCCTGAAGATAGTCAATAAACAAGTGTTCTGGGTAAAACAATCATAACTTCTTCATAGAGAATCCAAATGAAGTGGGAAAATTTGCATTGGAAAGAGTACAGACTGTAGTTTCTTTTGTGTGAGTTTTAGAATGTTAGGATCCTAACCCACACATAGGTAGAACAATATATTTGTATGTAATAAAGGTCAATATTAATAAGGCCTTTCAATAAAATAGAATAAGGCTCATGTAAGAAGACCTAATAGAAGCTTCCACTTCTAGAAGGATCTTCCTCTAGATGCTTCTTTTTAGTATAAATAGGAATCAAGGGTACGAGATCCCTAGCTTGGATATTATTGTAATATATCTCTGCTCAACTAGAGGTTTCCCACTCGAAGAGGCCCATGACCCTTGATTTTAGATTCAAAGTGATATTTATGTTGTTATTCTTATATCATTTCAGTGTTATTGTGGTGAATGTTCTGGTTATATTGTTGTTATTCTTCCATTACTAGCATTTTATTTCAGTTTTGCATACATTTTATATCTGGTATATTACAAGTGGTATCATAGCACTTTTCTTGGCAGAAAGTGTGGGTTAATTTTTTTTAGGGTAGATATGTATTCCGGTGTATTTAAGCCACATAGATCTGTCGTCACGTGCATAAACCCAAGGTTGATGGATTCATACACACAGGAAATACAAGTGGTACTTAAGCACACATCTGTTGGCCACCCTTGTAATCCCTGTTAGTACCCCTTCAAGTGGTAGCGCATTAGAAAACACCTGTGTATGGATCGGCCTCGATTACCTAAATCCCTCTTTAGATAAACCAATCAGCCACCTGACTACTATAGTGTCACCGAGAACAACACTTGGGAAGATAATCTCTAGTACTTGGGTAGTCGGGTGGTACGGCTAAGGGTATGGTCTATCCTACTTAGTTAGTTCCCTAAGAGATTGGGCCGAGTAGTAATGTTGGACCCCACATGTATATCAAAGAGCTATAGCACAGGGAAAGCCCTTGTCTATAGAACCCTTGAATCCCTAACCCTTGGGGGAAAGAAACATAAGCAAATTAAACTAGACAATATCTATTTCCGTGCAACTGTGTTCAGGTTTCCAAGTAAATACACATTTCTTTCTGGTTAAGCATTTGGGCATTTTCTCTCTGTAGTATTCTTCAGACTGGAGTATAACTCTGTAAAAATAATAAAATAATAAAATAAAATAAAATAAAGTCTGGAAAAATTTTCACCATTATTTGTGATCTATTCCATTGGATTCATCTCTTCGCCCTTATCACATTCATCCATATCATTTTTTCGGCCAAACTTTTTTACCCTGCGCGCCCCTTTTCAGTTTCCTCATCCCCATGGCCCATACTCGTAGCCAAGACCTGGAAGCTCACTTCAACACCTTGCAATCTGGTCTCATTGAGACCCAACAAGAAGTGAAACAACTCAGTGCCAATGTCGCCACCATCAATAGAACCATGCAGTCCTCAATGGGGGGAATCAAACAAAACCTCACCACCCATATTGAATCAGTATTTTCGACACTCTGCACCAAACTGCATATCCCTAT
>JASDQU010947504.1:12854-45900 GCA_032191745.1 Picea mariana
TGGCTTTTAGAACAGAGGGCATGTCTGATGCCTTTTTACGAGAGTGTTTTATCAGTGGCCTCAAGGATGAAATTCGAGCCCATGTCCTCATGGCTCATCCTGAGAGTTGGGTGGAGGCTACCAAAAGAGATAAATAAGAACAACAAGTTGTATCTTCTCAAAACCGCAAACCCTCCTTTATCCCTCACCCTAAACCAGTAAATTCCACTACTCCCTTTGCTCCACTAAAGATCCAAAAATTGACCAGGGCTGAAATGGTTGAATGTCAAATCAAAGGCCTTTGTTATAACTGTGATGACAAATATTTCCTGGGCCACAATTGTAAAGAATGAAAGCTTTTTATGGCCATCTTCGAGGATATTTCGAAGGAAGATAAAGAAACTCACTCTGTGTCTAAATCACCTGAATCCACTGGCGTAACCCCTCCCTCAGACCCTCCCGAAGTAGAATCAGTCATTTCACTCAATTCTCTCACTGGCTTCTCCGCTCTCCAAACCCTCAAGCTAATCGTTTACATCAAGCATCGGAAGTTCATCATTCTGGTTGATAGTGGCAACACCCATAATTTTATTCATCACTGCATTGCCCAAGAAACCCATTGCTACATCCATGTCGTCAATAATTTCCAAATAATGATTGCCAATGGTTGTTCCATGAAATGTGGAGGGCATTGTGAAAATGCGCGTCTCCAAATTGGTGACTACCACCTAAAATCCCATATATTTTCTATTGACATGGGAGGTTGTGACATTGTGTTGGGTGCAGACTCGCTAAGGAATGTGGGTCCCATTCTCATGAATTTTAAAGACTTAACCATGCAATTAAACTAGGAGGGCCACCAATATAAGTTCCAAGGCATCACCGTCGGTTCACCTAAGATCATTAGTTCCCATCACATGGAAAAGATGCTTAAAATGGGTCATTCTGCAGTTATCACCCAACTCCATGCCATACAAGAAACAGAGACACACTCGATACCTCAAGACCTCCAAGTCATCCTTTCTAAACATCAATTGATCTTTTCCACTCCCCAAGGCCTCCCTCCTTCCCATGGTGTTCATGATCATTCCATTCCCCTTGTACCCGGAAGCCTTCCTCCCAATATCCGTCTGTATCGTCACCCTTTTTCCCAAAAAAATGAAATTGAGAAAATGGTCCAGGAACTCCTTATTGTAGGCATTATCCACCCTACTACGAGCCCCTACTCGTCTCCTATGGGCATGGTCCTAAATAAATAAAGTTCTTGGTGAATGTGTCCTGACTTCCGTTCCCTCAACAAACTTACAATCAAAGACAAATTCCCCATACCTTTCATTGATAACCTCCTGGATGAATTGAGTGGCGCCCAATTTTTCACTAAACTAGATATTCATTCGGGCTACCACCAGATATGTATGAAAGGGGAATACATTCCCAAGAATGACTTTAGAATTCATGAGGGCCACTATGAGTTTTTGGTCATGCCCTTTGGCTTGTGTAATGCCCCCTCCACCTTCCAAAGACTCATGAATCATGTCTTCCATCCTTTTCTCCACCATTTTGTCTTAGTTTTCTTTGATGATATCCTCATCTATATCAAAACCTAGACATACCATATTTCTCATGTGAATCAAGTTCTCCATCTACTCTCTCAGCACCAACGTTTCCTGAAACAGTATAAATTTGCTTTTGGCTCCTCAGAAGTAGAATACTTGGGTCATCTGGTTGGAAAATATGGCGTTAGGGTGGATCCTAAAAAGATGGAAGCTATGCAAGAATATCATCACCCAAAGAATCTTAATATCTTGCATGGATTTCTAGGCTTAACAAGGTATTATCGCAAGTTTGTTAAGAATTATGGGAAGATTGTAGCACCTCTCACTGCTCTCCTCAAAAAGAACTCTTTCACTTGGACTCTAACCATTGCTCAAGATTTTTAGACCTTGAATATGGACATGTGCACCACTCTAGTCCTCACCCTTCCCGATTTCACAAAGACCTTTGTGTTGGAATGTGATGCCTCAGGGAAAGGAATCGGTGTTGTCCTTATGCAAGAGGGTCGACCTTTGGCCTTTACCAACAAGCAACTATCTGAAAGAAATCTGGGCAAATCCATCTATGAAAATGAAATGTTGGCTATTCTACATGTGGTGGACCTATGGCATCCTTATCTATTAGGACAACATTTCCAAATTAAGACAGACCATCAAAGCCTCAAGTGTTTTCCGGAACAACGCATTTCCTCCCCAGAACAACAAAAATGGGTGACTAAACTCTTTGGATATGATTATGAGATCATTTATAAGAAAGGCAAAGACAATGTGGTTGCGGATGCACCTTCCCAAAAATATGAAGATGAAGGATCCCTTTTTTCTCTTTCATTCACTGTACCAGATTGGCTCCAAGCCATTCGCCAGGAATGGCTAGAAGATCTCAAAAGTTCACAGTTGATCCACCAATTGCAGTCCAAGGCTCCAACTTTCCCAAGGTACTCTTGGCTCCATGAGGAACTTCGATACAAAGGTCATTTGTATTTAAGTAGAAAATCAAATCTTAAATCCACAGTACTTTCTGAGCTTCATGCTACACCCATAGTAGGGCACTCAGGGTTCACCAAAACCTATGACAGGGTCAAACATTCCTTTTTATGGGATGGTATGAAATAGGACATTCATAACTTTGTAGTTGAATGTGATGTGTTTCAACCCAACAAGGGAGAAATAGTCAAATCGTCGGGCACACTACAACCGCTCTTGATTCCACCTGCTATTTGGAAGGATATCTCTATGGATTTTATTATCGACTTACCCAAATCGGGAAATAAATCCATCATCATGGTGGTTGTTGATCGCCTTTCCATGTATGCTCATTTATGTACCCTTCAACACCCATTTACAACATCCACGGTGGCTCAAATATTCATGGATCAGGTCTTCAAGCTTCATGCCATGCCACACTCTATTGTTTTTTATCGTGACCCAACTTTCACAAGCAATTTTTGGCAAGAACTGTTCAAGATACAAGGCACCGAATTACATCTTAGCACAACTTATCATCCTTAGACTGATGGCCAAACAGAAGTTGTCAACAAGTGTTTGGAAACATATTTGAGGTGTTTTTCCTTGGAAAAGAAAAATTTGTGGGCTCAATGGTTACCCCTAGCTAAATGGTGGTACAACACTTCATACCATACAACTACACACATTACTCTTTTTGAAGTGGTATATGGACATCAACCACCTTCAATTCTCTCATACTTACTGAGTGCCTCGAAGGTCCAGGTGGTTAACCTAACACTTATAGCTCGAGAGGCTATTCTTTGTATCCTCAAAGAGAATTTGGTCATGGCACAAAATCACATGAAGAAACAAGCAGATCAAGGTCGCTTTGAACATCAATTTGTAGAAGGGGATCAGGTGTTTCTTCGACTGCAACCTTACAAGCAAACTTCCCTCAAGGCCTAGCATTGTCAGAAGCTAGCACCCAAATTTTATGGTCCTTATATCATACTCAAGCATGTGGGACAAGTCACCTATCAGTTAGCTTTGCCCAACAATTCGAAGCTACATCCTGTTTTTCATGTTTCATGCTTAAAGAAGGTGATTGGAGCTAAGTGCCAAATTCAAACTAACCTTCTAGAGTTAGTTGAAGAAGGATCCATTTGGCTATAGAAAAAAGCAGTTTTGGACCAGCGTGAGCGTCGCCTACGTAAGAGAACCATCAAGGAAGTGCTAGTATAGTGGAAATATACAACTCCAATAGACGCCACTTGGGAACTAGCTACCATTTTGCAACAATTTCCTCATCTCAAGCCTTGAGGACAAGGTTGTTTTTAAGGGGGTGGACATGTTAGGGTCCTAACGCACACATAAGTAGAACAATATATTTGGATCTAATAAAGGTCAATATTAACAAGGCCTTTCAATAAAATAGAGTAAGGCGGATGTAAGAAGACCTACTAGAAGCTTCCGCTTCTAGAAGGATCTTCCTCTAGATTCTTCTTTTTAGTATAAATAGGATTCAAGGGTATGAGAACCCTATCTTGGATATTATTGTAATAGAGATCTGCTCAACTGGAGGTTTCCCCCTCGAAGAGGCCCGTGAACATTGCTTTCAGATTCAAAGTGATATTTCTGTTGTTATTCTTATATCATTTCAGTGTTATTGTGGTGAATGTTCTGGTTATATTGTTGTTATTCTTCCATTACTAGCATTTTATTTCAGTTCTTCATACATTTTATATCTGGTATATTACACAGAATCTGATGTTAAATATTGAGTGTGGGGCATTCTGTGCAAGTTCAGTCTCCTGAATAAACTAGAATTGAACAAAGTCTACCATTCTCTCTATAACTTGTTTTTGGGTGGAAGGAAGGGGCAAGGATGGAGTGTTAAATCCTCTCTTGATATTGGAGTATTGTATATTCCTCTTGGAGGTTTATCCCTCCCTTTACATTTGGAAGTTGTAGCTACCTTTGGAAGTCATTACTTCCCTTGAACAATAACTATTGATTATTTATTATATATTGTGCATGGTGTATTGGTGTAACTCTTATACTATTGTTCATTTCTCATTAGATATATTTGAATGGCTTAAGTATAAGTTGAAAAACGTTTTAAATTGTACTTGATACTGATTCACCCCCCTCTCAATATCAACAAGTGGTATCAGAGTAGGTTTCCTTCAGAACAATTTAACCACTGGGAGGAAAATCCTGAGCAAAGATGGATGACCATGAGCACATTTCAAATGGGATTCAAAAATTTGATGGAAGAAATTATGCATACTGGAGTGATAGAGTGAAAACTTACCTAACTTCTTTCGGAGTAGACATTTGGTACTCAGTTGTAAATGGCTATGTAATCCCAAATAATGCTCCAACTGATCCAAATGAGAAGAAGCTTATGAGTTGTAATTCAAAATCTAGACATGTTATTCTAGCATAATTGGCACCAACCATTGCTATCAAATTGATGGGCTATAGCACTGCTAAAGAGGTATGGGAAAAACTCAAGAGTATCTACGAAGGTGATCCCAAAGTTAAGCAAGTCAAGCTTCAATGACATAGAGTGGAATTTGAAAATTTGAAGATGAATGAAAAGGAAGATATTGCAACCTATCTTCTTAGAGTTGATGAAGTTGTTAATGATATTAGAGGATTAGGTAAATAGATTGATGAATCGTTGGTTGTACAAAAAGTGTTGAGATCACTTCTCTTGAAGTATGATGTTAAGGTCTCTGCCATTGAAGAAACTGGGGACTTGACCAAAATGACAATGGATGAATTACATGGGTCTCTTATAGCATATGAAATGAGAACAGGTACAGAAAGTGACCATCCAAACAATGAAGCAACCTTTATGTCCATAAATAAGAAAAAAGACAAGGATAATGACCTTGATTAATAAATAGCAAATTTTGTAAGAAGGTTTCAAAAGGGAAGTGGAAGATACAAAGTTAAGTCTCCTCTCAAATGCTTTAACCGTGGTAGAATAGGACATATTGTTGAAAAATGCTACTATAAAAAGAGCTTTTACTCCAAGGATGACGACATCTCCTCAGATGAGAGTGATGAAGAAGATAATGATGGAGGATAAATCCTCTTCATAACCCAATAAACCCAGGATGATGATAAAAAGAATTCTAAAGAAGAAGAAATCATTTGTGAAGAAGATTTAGATGAAGAAACCAACCTTGCTTCCTTTTGGGGATACAAAGACAATGCAGAAAGTGAACAAGAAGATGAGAATCTTAAGAAGTTTAAGCATATTGAAAATGAAAATAACAATCTTAGAAACACAAACATAATACTAAAAGGTGAATTGAGTAGTTGTGAAGAAGAGAATTACAAGCTTGAAAAGACCATTAATAGCTTGAAGGAACAATTAGAAGATTATGAGAAATTGAAAGAAGAATTGGATCACACAAAAGGGGAGCTACTATTGAGAATACATATCAAGGTACATGTGGTAAAAATTTCATCTCTTGATTTGCTATAATTATGGAGATACACTCTGTAGAAGATAGGGTTTTTGACCAGTCCTGAAGCTAGTTAATAAGTAGGTGTTCTAGGTAAAATAGTCATAACTTATTCATAGAGAATCCAAATAAAGTGGGACAAATTGAATTGGAAAGAGTACATACTGTAGTTTCTTGTGTACAAGTTTCAGAATCAGATGTTAAATATTGAGCGCAGGGCATTCTGTGCAAGTTAGGTCTCCTGAATAAACCAGAATTGAACAAAGTCTACCATTCTCTCTATAACTTGTTTTTGGGTGGAAGGAAGGGGCAAGGATGGAGAGTTAAATCCTCTCTTGGTATTGGAGTACTATATATTCCTCTTGGAGGTTTATCCCTCCCTTTACATTTGGAAACTGTAGCTACCTTTAGAAGTCATTACTTCCCTTGAACAATAACTATTGATTATTTCTCATATATTGTGCATGGTGTATTGGTGTAAATATTATACTATTGTTCATTTCTTATTGAATATAGTTGAATGGTTTAGGTATAATTTGAAAAATGTTTTAAATTGTACTTGATACTGATTCACCCCCCTCTCAGTATCAACAAGAATGACGCCCAAAACATAGTTTTAAGCATATATCTCGATCTCAAAGGGATGTTGCAGGTCTGATAGTGAAAGTATTGGGGTTGAGAATAGGAAATGATTCAAATCATAAAATTCTTGTTGTTGGGACCGACCCTACAAATATTTCTCCTTAACACCACCCTCAGTTACTTGGCTGAGAGCCCATGCAATATGGTAGAATCCCAACACGAACGTGCGGTAGAAATTGGCAAGGCCAAAGAAGCTTCAAATCTCAGTGAGTGTGGTTGGGGATAGCCAATCATGGATGACTTGGATTTTGGTTGGATCCACCTGTACGAAATTTTGATCAACTATGTAGCCTAGGTAATGAACCATGCCCATGGTGAAGGATAATTTTTCCAATTTGGTGTAGAATTGGTGTTGTTGTAGGGTGTGCAGAACCTAATGAATATGTTTCAAGTGTTCTACCCAAGTCTTGTTGTAAATTAGGATGTCTTCTAGATACACAACTACAAAATTATTGGTGAATGGTCACAGGATATCATCCATCATCCTCATGAAATTGTTTGGACCATTTTTCAAACCAAAGGGCATGACCAACCATTCAAAAATACCTTCCTTTGACTTGAAGGTGGTCTTCGATACGTCTGTATGTTCTATCGGGACCTGGTGGTAACTAGACTTTAGATCAATATTATTGAAGTATTTTTCCCCCGTGAGTTGATCAAGGAGGTCGTCAATTCGGGGAATCAAGTATCGGTTTATGACTATGATTTTATTCAAGGCCCATTAATCAACGTAGAGTTTCCAAGTTCAATATTTCTTCTATACTAGCATGATTGGGCTCCCACAAGGTGATGATATAGGATGGATGTTCCCCTTGTGGATCAATTCTTAGATCTGCCACTTGATCTCCCCATTCTCTAATAGAGAGTGATGGTATACTGGACCATTGGTAAATGGTGCACCAGGGGTCAGATCGATGGGATGCTTGACCTGAAAATGTAGAGGTACCCTAGTAGGTGAGGAGAAGATACTTGAGTATTCTTCCATGACCTTATCTACTTGTTTCTACTGTATGGAGAGGTCGACCGTGGATACCCTCTATGTGGTTTCCATATTTATCTCATTCTGAGAGAAAATCATGAATAAGACAAACTTCCATGTCTGAGAGATGACCTTTCTGCATTGCTTGGCAAATATATGAGAAATAACACTGGGTGAGACTGCCTCAGTTATCTTGTACAATTTCTTGTTCAAAGTAATAATAAAACTGTGAGGCCTGGACTCATATACAATATGACGTTTCCATAAATATAATTCAAGAGGGGTAGAATCACACAATACCTCATCTTTGAAGGGCTTGATGTCGTATGACATGAGACATTGTTGGTTGATGAAAACGATGCTTCCTTGGTGGACCCATCTGATCGTGTAGGGATGTGGGTGAGGCATTTTTGGCAGGGCGAGTTGCTTGAAAACCTCTACTGAGATGAGGTTCTTCTAGCTACTGCTATCAACAATGAAGTGCATTGGGGTACCCTTCACCCACGTCTATGAATGAAAAATGAGCTCGCATTTCCACTGGCTCGTCTGGTTAACTAGGCTGGAGCTTAGTGGTAGCAACAGTAGTACTGGGTTCTGTGTTAATGATCCACCTCCCCCTTTCTAGTTCTAAATCAGAGTCATAACCCACATTTGATTCAAAGGATTTCACTTCATCCACCAGCGACTTCTTCGAGAGACAATCAACAGTGTTATGCTAGGGGCTCTTATGGACATTGCACCACGTCTCGATATATTTCTTTGTCTTTCTAGTGTTCTTCTTTGCTTGCATCCTAGACTGGTTGTCCTGAGTTTTTCTATATTTGCTTTGTCCTTTTTTCTACAGGGTGGAACCACCCTTTCCTGTATTTTTCTATGCGGGGTTCCTAGGCCCAGATTGCAACGTCTTTTGTTTGAGGTTCTTCTTGATTTTGACGGTATATAAGTAGGTCGTTCCCAAGGATGAGATATCCATAAAATCCATTTCATATTGGATGTATCTATGCAGACTGATGAGATATATGAGCATCAGATGTCTCTCATAATCTTTGATACCCATGTTGGTGTGCAAGGTATGGAAGATATTTGTGAACTCGTGCACCACTTGGTCTCTTTCTTGCCGTAGTGTGGTCCATTTTGTGTATAGGTCGTCATAACTTCCAACAGGGTAGTATTGTTCGCTAATAACATCCCTGAAGAACTCCCAGGTGACTGCGACTATAAATAATGAGGGTTCCTCTGTTTACTTTTTCTCACAGAAAGTTTCCCACCAATGTTTGACCTGGGGGAAGGCGTTGAGGAGCGCAAAAGTAATCTTTTCTTTATTTGAGAAGTTATGGACAGAGAAATACCCTTCTAGCATATTCAACCATTTTTCTACTGCATTTGCATCTATATGACCTTCAAATATAGGAATATGGAAGTTGATTTGTACCTTTAAGGGGGCGGTTCTTCTATTTGAGGAAGATGCGTCACTTGTTGATAGTCGTCGAAGGATTTGCACAAAACTATCCATCATCTCATTCCTTTTTTGCATGAGGGATTCCTCGAGAAACATTTTGAAGGGATATCGTATCCTTTCCTCTTTCTTTTCTTCTTCCATGAGAGGTCATTTTGGCATGTGAGATATTTTTTCCTCAAGAGAAACAAGCTCGAGACCCAATTCTTTGTACCCTGATCTCATTGGGGACATCCATTAAGAACAACAAGGAGAAGGCCACTATGATACCACTGATCCAGCATATATTTTCATAATGAAATGAATACAAATTATTATCAAAGTATGCTTAACACAGAATAACAAATATATAGTAAAATTGGTTTCTATTCAATAAGGAAATAAGTTGAAACTGTAAAATGTAGTGGAATCAAGTTTTCTAGAATGGTGGTCACTTATCTCTAAGAAGAGATGTGACAGTTGCACTCATTAGCAAGAACATGATTACAATGAGGATGTTAAATAATTTTACAATAAATATGAATGTCAAAAACCCTAGACATCCAAAAAACCTAACCCTAGGAGATTAAGTGACAAAAGTCATGTGGGCCCCGTTTGGGTAAGTTAGTACATCAACTTTTCGGGGTCGTAACGTTTGCATACAATATTCATTTTAGGCACATGTTAGCTCATTGAAAAGGTGTATCTGAGGGTTACACATTTTTTTCCTATATATCAAAGGTCATTCTGACAGTAGCAAGCCCTAAAAAAACGTTGTTTAGGGCCTGAAAACGTCCCCACAAGTCAGGGACCCGAAAACTAGGTAAAAAACTGCCAAACTTGAAAATTGCCAAAATGTGCCAATTGGAATAGGTGGGAGGCCACCGAAATCCATATGGATTAGTCATCCACTCAAGGGACTCACTAATGGAAACAATTTGAAGGTTTACTCATTTAAAACTTCCATTCTAAGTTTTGAATAGGGGTAAAATATATTTAGTGTAGGTTGTATAACAAATAACATATCTCATATTCGACATAATTTACCTTTTGAACAAAAAAACATTCACATCAATCAAGCAGGTGGAATCTATAGATTGAAAGTTTGAGTAGTTTTCCATATTTTCAAATCAAGTTTCTTCTCTGGCATATATATATAGGGTCTGGAGCCGCTCTGACAATTCACGTGGATTTTGGAAGAGTTTTCTAGTGATTCAATCCATTGAAAGGGGAAGTAATCAAATTTGGGAAGTTCTCACATGCCACAAGTACACAGTTAATTATGCCACCCCATTCCTCAACAAGCATATTTAGTGCCCCATCAGTGAAATGTTTTCGCCACTTTCTACTTTTTCCCCAAGAAAACCCCTGTCAAATATTTTTCCTCCTCTTTTTTATTTCCCCACCCTCTTCCCTCTATATATATCACCCCTTCAACTCTCTTTAAAGAGTAATTCTCCATGCCCCATTCCATAGTACCTACATCAAAAACTTCCTTCATCATTTCATTGGTATTTTTTGCACCTTCCTTTCCTTTCTCCAGATCTCCCCGCTCCCCTATCATGGCATGGATTAGAATATTGTCCATACTCTGTTATTTTCAGCTCAACTGAACAGCTCCAGTGCCCGCTCTTCAATTTTCACATAGGATGTAAGTATTTTACAAGCTGATTGACTGTGGTCCCTCCTCTTTCTTTCTTAGCAAGTATTAGCTATGTACAACACCATTATATGAAAATTTTTTTGTACTTACAGTTGTTCACTAGATTTCTTAGCACATACTCGTGTGAGCAACTGCCATGCATCATTCCCTTTGTTGATATGAAGGGACCATACTCAATGGATTCATCCTCCACAACAACGAGCTTGGGGTGAATACATATGTAAATTTTTGTGGTTCCTTACCCTACTCCCACATCTATCCATGGATCTTGAATTCCTCTGTAGTATAAAGGATGAGATTGCTAGATCGATATCCCCCCTCTAGAATAAAGGGAAAATCATAGAATGATAGTCTCTCTTGATGGACCCTCAATTCTCTTCAGTGCTCATTGTTTGGTGGTAGGATTGAAATAGATCCCTTATTACCCTCCATAGACACCAGTGGAGGTTCAAGAGGAAACATCTAGCTTCTTGAAATTGAACTCCATCTCTCACCATAAGACCTTCTTGATTCATTCACAGAACTCAGTTGAGTTGCAACTACAACCTACATTGATGATTTTCTCTTAGTCAAGCCCGACCGTAAGCACAACTTGTTTTGTAGAATGATTGTTTCCTCTTACTCAAATTTCCTACCCTATGAACTTGCAACAGTTCGATTGAAGATGAGCCAAATAATAGTGGTGGGGGCCTATTGGAACCTAAAGTTTTGGATTAAATCTCATGTGAAAAGAAATGAAGTTGTGCATGAACATTCCATGTTTTGTACAAAGAATGAGAAGAAGTGTGAATTGGACCAAGTGTTTTCAGTTGTGTTCCAAGCTTAAAGTCTACCAAGTGCATGTTGGCCTGAGTTTTTTCATTTGTGCCATAAATCAAGAATATTCCTACATGAATAAAGAAATGAATCATTGAGAAATATTCCTGAATGATTACTTCCAACAACATATGAGGATGTGGGATTTACTTAGGATGAGATAGCTAGGAAGTTAAGATTTCCATTGATACAAAAATTCTACATGGAACGCTAAGAGACATCGTAAGTGTGTGAGGCTATTTTGTTAAACAAACAAGTGCAACAGAGAGAAAAGAGACAATGCTCCCCAATAGATAAATCTATTAAAGGAAGAAGTAATATCATAAATAGCATTAGTTAGATAGCTATAAGTTGAGGACAAGAGATTCATTGAGTCCTTTGTATTGAGCTTGCTCTGAGACTGTTGTAATATTGTAATTCTTTTGAATATACTTATGTGTCTGAGTTTCTAGACAAGGCACATTGTGTAGTGTGTTGTAATTTTGAGGATTTATATAAAGAAGATATAAAATTATATGGTTTTCATACATATCTGGTTTGTGCAATGCATACTTATTTTTTGATGGAATGGCTATAGTAATAAATATGTGAAAGTTTTGATCGAATACGTGTTTATCATGTATAAGTTGAATATGAGTGTGTATTGTTTTACTTCTTAGTCCTAGTAATTTGTCAAATGTGAGTTGCATGGATGCTAATCTCGATGAATCTTTTTTGTGTTTATCCTTCATCCCTGTGACAAGAAATTATGGTATCTCTGATCCTCTCTACATCTCGGGTGAGATCTTACTCAACCTTGGTTGAGGAAGAATATGTTAGTGCTCTGGGGTTTTTGTTGGACAATTTTGGAAGAACCCTGGATATATAATCCCCAGAGTTAAGAAGGACACGTGCAAGCATGGATCAAAATTCCCAACATTCCCTTTATTATTATTTGAATTAGAGTCCAAATTAGGTTATGATCCTTTTTCTTTGAGCTCAAAACTAATGATTGTTTCTAATGACATTCATTGGTGTTGTGCTAGGGGATTTTGTGGAACACGTACCACTTTTTGATGTCTTTATTAGACTTCCCATCACCCTTATTAGCCATTTTCTTGGACTAATTTTATTTATATTGAATCTCCTTTATTTTTCCTCCATTCTGTGAGTTAGGGTTTCCCTTTCCATGCTTTCTTTTGGCGTATTTACAAACCCAAACTCCTACTTACTCCACTGCTTGAATTTCTTCTCAATGTTTACTACATATCGATAAGTATTTCTCAGTGAGGAGATGTCCAAGAAACCCATCTATGTTTGAATGTACCTGTTTATACCATTGTGTTACTTCAAAACCAGTTGTCACTCTAAGTGTTTGATACACATCTTTGAGCACATGGTATGAAATATGTTAGTATACTCTAGCAACACCTGGTCTCTTTTCTTACACAGATTTATCCATCTCATGTACTAGTCATCATGGCTTTTGATAGAATATAAATCCTCCTTGAGGGCCTCTACAAAGGCCACCTGAGTGGGTTATCTCTTGAATGGCATAGATTCATCCATGGTGTACCTCTCCAAATAACTTCCCACCAAGGTCTAACATGAAAAATGGATTTAAGGAGCATGATGGTGATATATTCTCTCTCAAAACTTTTTTGGACAGAGTAATAACCTTTTAACATATTTGACCATTTTTCAAGAACACCGACATCTATTAGGAATTCAAATAAGGGGATACAAAAATTGACTTGTACCTTGAAGGGTGTTGCACGTATGAAATGACTTCTTGTCGAAGATGCCTCGACCGCCATTGGTAGTTGTTGAAGCATATGAAAAACTTTGTCCATCAACTTGTTTCTCTTGTTGAAATATTGGTTTTCATTGAAGTCAACCCTGGAAGAATTCAAGAATCCCCTAAGATATGGTTATGGAACTTGAAGTTGATCGAGGAAAAAGGAAATGAAGGTAAAAATATTTGCAGGTAACTCATTCATGGATGGAAAATATATGTCATGTTGTTTCCGATGATATGTAGTACATGTTGGCACAGGGGAAGACTCAGGGTTCATCTCCAAGAGTGCACCAACAATCCCTAACTGCTAGCCCTTTGGGCTACACCTTCAAATCAGATGCAGTCTCACCCGAAGCAGCTATGGGGCGTTGCAGGACAGAGATGTCTACAACTAAGGGAACTATCAAGTGGATCCAACACTAGAACAATACAACATGCATATATCACTTATTAGCTTATATCTATTCCAAAAATATATCATATATATCACATTAATGAAATAAAATTATATCAAATGCAAAAGAACATAGCATCAACCACACACACAAGACAAGATATACATGGTTCACCTTCTCTCTAAGGCTACATCCCCAGAACTATGCTTTATAATGTATTAAGATGAAGCATACAGTTCTTGTCTATGATCTTAGCTAGCAAATCTTGTTTCTTCTTCTCTCTATCTCTCCCCTTCCTGTGCACCCAGCTACACGACTTGACCTTTGCACCCAGCTGAAGATCTTACAATACAAGAAGGCTATCACACTGAGATCTTCTCTCTCACACAACAATAATCACTCATGTCAATAATAAAAATAGATCGAACCTCCTTCCCTCATATAGGTTCTTATTTATACATTACAATATCTCTCTGACATCCTTAGTTTGAAACCTAGGTGTTAAAACCCTAGATACCAAAACCCTAGGCCAAATTGACCCACGTTTCCAGGGCTTCGCCAGCCTGTCTTTCCTTCCTTCTCACGCGGTGTTCCAAATTATCCAATGGTGGCTTTTTCCACTTGTTGAGTTGTCCATGATCCTTGTTTCTTGTTGATCTATCATCCTCGATCTCCTCATCCAACGACTTGCTTCCTTTTACTTCGCTTCATATTTTCTTCTCTTTTGCTCACTTCGACCCAGTAAAAATCACTATGTCTTCCACATAGTTCGCATTTTGTCTTTTCTTCCTTGATATTTGATTACTTTCATAACCAAGGGCCAACAAGCCCCCAACACTCACCTGTGACTCGTCCCGAGGCACTTCAGATCTGATTCTTCATTTTTACTTCAACTTCAGACTATGGAGTGCAACTTTTGCTTTCTTCTCTATGCCTCCTCTCCTTCCCTGTGCAGACTGCCTTTTCTATGTCTGGTACCCAGTTTCAACTTCACCTGGTACCTATACTTTTTTCTTATGATTTTACTTAGAGATGCGAGGAAGCTAGTTGTCATAGTACAATTTCAATCGACTCCCATTCACTAATCCTGCCTTCCATTCTACCTTCAAAGTCTTCAACTACACAACTCCTCCTTTTGTAACATAGGCGATCTCATATGGCCTGAGCCAATGCGTTATGAACTTTCTAGGATGTTTTATGAACTTGCTGTCATATACGAGTACTAGATCACCTTTCTTGAATGCCTTCTTCTTGATGTGCCTGTCATGATAGGCCTTTTCTCTTTCCTTTTGCACCTGCTGATGGAATCCTACAATAAACCTGTCTTCTTTGAGTTCGACCAACTATGCGAGCCTCTCTTGAAAAATTATAGAATCATCCATGTCTGTAAAGGCAGCAATTCTTAGGCTTGGTAACAAATATTCCATTGGGACAACGACTTCAAGACCATACACCAACTTAAAATGGGTCTGCATTGTTAATTTTTTGCAAGTGTTTCTATAGGACAATAGTACTGTTGGTACTCTTAAATCCCAGTCATCCCTGTTCACACTCCAAATATTCATCAACGTTGTCTCCAAGATCTTGTTGAATTCTTCCACTGTCCCATTTTCTTGTGGATGGCAAGGCATGCTCTTCTGGTGATGGACTACAAATTCCTCAGTCAAGGCTTCAATAGTATTATTTATGAAATTTGTGCCTTGATAACTCATAAGGATATTTGGGAATCCAAACCTGGTTATGATGTCATCAAATATGAAACACTCAATTATAGTTGCACTATTGTCCTTAACTTCTCTTGCTTCATCCCATCTAGTCAAGTACTATATCACAGTAATTATGTACCTTTCTCTTGTGTGCTTGCCTGGTGGGTTTATAGGTTCCACAAAGTCAATGAACCGTTTCTCAAATGCTTGTAGGGTCAGCTTTGGTGCTAGTGTCATTCCATCTCTTCTGGATGGTTTCCCAACTCTTTGGCATACATCGCAGGCTCTGTAGTAGTCTTTAGCATCTCTATGTAAGGTAGGCCACCAAAGGCCAGCTCTAACCACCTTCTGCGTGGTTTCTTTCCCTGTGTAGTGTCCTCCTATGATGCCTTCATGAGCTTCCATGAGGATCATCGGTCATTCTTCCTCCATAACACATTTTCTCAATATCTCATCAGGTCCCATATTGTAGAGATGTCCATATATAAGTGAAAAGTCTGCAGCGCACATTACTAATTGTTTCTTCTAGGGAATTGTATACTCACTAGGTGTCATTCCTGTTGACAGGAACTGAACTATTTCTATGAAGTGGTCATCAATATTTCTAATGGCCATCAATTGTGCGTCTGACAGTATATCCTCCAAACTAGTGGGCTCTTATCCATGTTCTAACCTCGACAAGTGGTAAGGAACTTTGTTCATTCTTCCTGGATTTAATATGATCTCAAAGTTATATTCTTGAAATAACAGAATCCATCTGCATATTCTCCCCCCCCAACATTGGCTTGTTGACTAGGTATTTCTGTGTGGAGTGATCAATAAACATTTTAAAGTGCCCTCCCAACAAGTAGTGGTGAAATTTATGTAGCGCATACACCATGTCTAACCCCTCTCGCTCGATAGTGGTGTAATTAATCTCAGCAGTTGATAGCTTCCTGGTGGATGGTCAATGTCACCTACCCCAAGTTGTGATAAAACTTCTCCTAAATAAATAGAAGATGCATCGACATGCACATGAAACTCCTTGCTCCAATCTGGAAAAACCAGAATAGGCACAGTAATCATATTTTGTTTCAGTGTGTCGAAGCTCTGCTGACACTCTTCTTTCCAGCTAAACTTACAATCCTTCTTCAAAATCTTCTCCATGGGTTCTCTAATCTGGGCATATCCTTTAATGAGCTTCCTGTAGTATCCAGTATGTCCCAGTGCAGTGCACAGTTGTTTGACTGAAGTAGGAGGGGGTAGATCAACTATAATGGAAATTTTAGATGGATTGAGTAGCAATCCCTTCTTGCATACAATATGACCTAACAACAATCCAAATGGTTAGAAGAAGATGCATTTCTTCAGATTCAAGGAAATTTGACACTGCTTGCATTTTTCCAACATTAGCCTTAGACATTCAATATGATTTTTCAATAAACCAAAAACAATCCAATCATTAAAATATGCTTCTAGAAATTTATGCAGAAACTCCTTGACTGCTTCGACCACCACCCTGAAATATATTGTTGGGGCATTCTTCAATCCAAATGGAATCATTGTATACTGATGGGACCCCCATTCTGTCGCAAATGCGGTATTGTGGTAATATTCCTTGGCAATCCAGATTTGATGGTATCCCGAGAATTCATCTATAAAAGAGTATACCTCCTGGCCTCCCACATTATCTAACACTTCGTCAGTGAATGGTTTAGGGAAGGGGTCATGCAAACATCCATCATTCATCTTCCTGAGATCTACACATATCCTGATATCTTCTGTCTTCTTGTCTTTCACCACCATAGGGATAATCCATTTCGATTCTTCCACAGGTTCCATAATCCTAGCTTCCATCATTCTGTTGAGCTCAATATTCACTTTCTCCTTATATTTAGGGTTGAATCTGTAGGGTCTCTGTTTGACTAGTCTTGCATCTAGTTTCAAAGGGATAATCATCTCTCCCATAGGCCCTTTAATTATCTTCATATCAGTGAACTTATTTGGAAACAAGTCCTGATATTCATGCAGTAATTCTGTAATCTTGTCAATAGTGGCAACATCCCAATAATATCCAACATTTGCAAGATTTGGTGTCTGATTTGTTCCAATATTGACCTTCTTAATCTTGATTGGCTATACAATGAATGGTAACTCAACTCTTAGTCCTTCCACATCTCTTTGGCCTTTTGTTTCTACAATGTTCACCTTTATTGGATCATCGTCTTCATTAGCATTGACGTTGTAACAACCTTGCGGTTTATGGAGAGGTGCAGTCTGTTCATCCTCTTCTTGCTCCAAAGGGAGGTTAGATGCCTCCTCGAATACTTTTTGTCTTACAATATGCAATGATTTATCTATTAAAGGATATTGACTTTCAAATAAGAAGGTGGTTACAAAATTTTGAGTCATACCTTCCCATTCTGTAGTGATGAGGCATAGCTTTGCTTGAAGGTACCAGTTGATAGGTGTCATGTTCAGTGTGCTAATGAATTTGTGCACCTACTTCTGTTGAGAAATGTTGCTCCAGGATTCTTAACAAATTCTCACATGGTCCTTTGGGCATCTTCGACCTGTGTATCGAACTTTGTAGCCTTCTACTTGTGCTAAGAACCACATTGTCATCAAGGTATGACATTGTACCCATTCTGTAATGTTGTTTTTGTGTGTCCCCCACTGTTACCCATGATTTTGGTCGTCATGATGATGTATTGATGATGGTGTACTCAGGCTCTTCAGAAGAACTTTCTCCTGAGAAAAGTTACTTTCATCTCTTCCCAGAAAAGTCATTTTTGGAGAAGGTTCACAGGATGCTAGTATATTTGGGTGCGAGAATGCCTGATTCTCGCAGGCTGCCTTAAGCCAAGGTGCGAACTTCTCACACTGTGTTGAACAACTAGGGTGCAAACTCTTCCTAAAGCATGGAAAAATATGAATTCTTGATGTTTCTAGAAGGGAATCTTCTAGAAGGATGGGTTGGCATTCGAATGGTTATCCTAGTACTGGATTCCCTGATATTTTGGGATCATTCTTATCCAAGTAACTAATTCATTCTCTCCTATATCTTGACGGAATTCTCATGGAAAATGTTAAGCAAGCTTCATTGGAGAATTGGTGAAAAGAATTGTGTGAAGGACTTAGCCTGAACAGAAGCTTGGAGACCCTAGCAAGTCTACCAAGAGGATTTTATCTTCTTCATACAAGGATTGAGCAAGTGTGTGTATCAGAGCCAAGGGCCATCGAAAGGAAGTTTGCGACATCAAGGCTCAGGTTGTAATATTTACTTTCCATTAATATGATACAGTGGCATGTCCCTTTCCCATAAAGCTAATCTCACTTTATTGTGTAATTCCTTGATCATACACATANTCCTGTTTTGTTCTAGATCCAGGTGGATCTAGGGAGATCTGTTAGTGTCTGCACCTATCGATTAGTCTGATAACACCCACCATATTTCTAGTGTGGCTTTCAGGGCCTCGTCCATTTCCAACAATCTTTTTTGCATTGGTACACTTTCTTCAAATTCTGACAAGAATGTTTCTAAAGGATTCAAACCATCAAAGGTGGGTAAGTAACTTAATATTGTGCCGATCTAGCGAACTTCTCTGGTTAATCTAGCACATCTTATTGTAGATACTTCATACATTTTATTCTTCCATTTCTCCAGTCCTTCTTTTGAGTCTGATGAACATATGATGTCACTTCACTAGCTTAGGTTTCCATCGGTCGTAGGATTAATGTAATCTTGTTGTCTGGCTATTAATTTGTATATGTTTTCCAGTTCATATGCTGTTGAGAAATACTGAGAGGGGGGGTGAATCAGTATTTGAGCAATAATTATTTTTCTCCTGTTTTCACTAAAAACCTTAGGATACTTTATAGAGACAAGAGTGCATCCATAGATCTTTCATTATTCATCAGATGTCTATTAAGAAATAACACAGTGTAGTAAAGACAAGCAAACCAATGCACATGAGTAAGACACATGAACACTAGGATTTTAAGGTGGAAACCCAAATTGGGAGAAAACCATCGCTGCCGTTGTTTCTGTCTTCATTGATTATTATTAAGAAAACATTCTACAACAATGTACTAGTGTAGACTCATACTAGTATGCAAGCTTCTACCTGCAGAAGGCTACAACCTTCTCTCGTTTACCAGCCTTTCCTGGAAGGGAGCTTCAACCCCCTGAAGATAGCACCAGTTTCTACTGGTAGGATGCTCCTACTGAAGGGTTAAACCCTTAGACTCACTGCTGACCACATTTCATTAATTTTCACACTGGATCAGGTAGTTTCAACCCTTTGTACATTTGTCAGCAACCATATTTTTCCCAAAACTTTAGAGTATCAGCAATAACCCAGACTTCAATATGCATTCAACATCCCTCATCAGAGATCCTAACTTTTTAATGTGAATGAACCGTATTGATCAGTAATAATATGTGTTGCTGAGCAGTTCAGATCTATTGTAACTTACCGAGATTCATTGTAGTTTTTCCACCTACTCAAATGACCTCAGTGACCTATAGATGTGCCTACTGTCAGAAAATGGCCTCCACATCCTCCAGAAGGGACCCCTGTAACCTATCACTGTCCTTACTATCCTTACCATCCTGCTTTTCTTCTTCATATCTCATGTAGAAAGGGCATCGACCCCTTCTTAAACCCATGGATCCAGGACCTGTTCAACGCTCATCGGGTCCCATATTTATTGCTCAGGGGAAATTTGTAATTTGAATTAAACCTACGCGTGCCTTTTTAAATCGGGTTTCATCATTCCATACGCTATCCCTCTTGATCTTAGCTCCCAGTTAACGTGACCGTCACACCATGACCACAATCTTACCCCTACACGCACCTTTTTAAATCGGGTTTCAGCATTCCATACGCTAGCCCTCCTGAGCTTAGCTCCCGGTCAACGTGACTGTCACACTGTGACCATAACCTTACCCCGTCCGGGCTACAGGGTTTGTGATGCCTCAATGCATACACCCGCGTGATTCCTGATCGTCCAAATCCCAACGCTCCTTTACTCTTACAGCTGTACTCCACTACGCCACTGTCCTCCTTCTCTGTTTTGTTGACAGTTGTTCCCCATTGATCAGGGTTTCACTGATCGCGATTTCACACTACACAAATCCCTTATCACTAGGATCTCCGATTTCCCGATGGACAAAGTGTCGACGGTGCCCAATCCTTTGCCACGTGTCCTTCTAGATGAACGGCTCAGATTCCGTGTCGGGGTTTCCTTTAGGGATTTCCCGAGCTTTAGCCCCTTTTGGCTACACAATGGTCCATGTGACCATCTATCACGTGACCGCCACCATACCTCTCGTCGGGGTTTTGGGGTTTTCGATGACAATGCGCATACGCCCCTTGGACCCACGATATGTCGTTCCCCGACTTCCTCTGTACTCCTTACACCTGTCCTCCACTGACTCCTGGGTGGCCCACAAGCTATATGCCATATCAGGAAATCACGTATCGCGATTTCATGATGTCTGATGTTCAATGTTCTTGTCAATACCAAAACCCGACCCCTGAAATTCCGTATAGAGCTGTGATCAACGGTCCTGGTGCGATCTTGACTCAACGGTTGCGATTGAATCGCAATATCGCATTTCGCAATTTCGGAGTTTCTTTTGCAGTGTGTTCTTGACATATCAAAGTCTCGATCCCCGATTCTCCGATGAAGGAAATCAACGGTCCAGATCTCATGCTTGCTTTAATGGCTTCGATCAAATCGCGAAATCGCATATCGCGATTTCGGGGTTTTCATTGTCGAATAAATTAGACATTTCAAAGTCTCGATTCCTGATTCTCCGATGGCTTCTCTCCCTCGCAGCTTCTGTAGATATGACGGCTGTCAGTGGTGCTCTGCAGCAATCATACGCGCCCATCCAAAACTCAACCATACACTGATTTTCTAACAGAAAGCTCTTCTTCCTCCTTTGCCTCATCCTTTGCCATCAATGACAATATTTCCAACATATGCATGGTCTTCTTCTCTGATGGGCTCTGTGTATCACTGAACTTCATCTGGATCTAAGGGTGAAATGACCCTAAGGTCATCTCTTTAAAACGTCATACGTATTTTATTTAAATAAACCACAGTGGAATTATTGAAATCCCAATCAATTCCTAACAGTGCAGGGTAAGGACCGTTATTATCAACTATCTCAATTACCTAAAAATTTGCAAACATTCTTACTTTATCAACATCCACAAGGACATGTTCCAATCGTCCAAAAGGATGGACAGCTTGTTGATTAGTCATCCTGAACTTGATAGGGGAATAGATCAACTTCGGTTTTCCCATTAGTGCCCAGGTTTGATTCTTCATGAAATAGACCTCTGACCCTAAGTCAAGGACCACATAGTCTATATCATAATCTCCTATTTGAGCATTCAAGTGTAATTCCTTATTTGTCCTTCTCTTTTGAGCGATTTGGTGTACTTCCCGATTCAGTAAGGGGTCTATCTTTTCTAGCTCATACTCTCTAATTAAATTTTGTAGTTCTTGTACAATGCTCTCATCCTGAATCAACTTAATAAAAGTATATAGAAATTCCATGAGCTTGCTTACCTCTTTTCCTTCTATTGGAAAAGCAGACTAATCAAATGCCTATGGAATTCCATATTCCCTTACTTATAGCTGTGTCTTTGATGAAGAGCCTTGGTCTTTTTTGAACTCTTTTCTTGCCTCCTCAAATATATGTCTTTCTTTCTTTGCATCAAAATTTTGGGTATTTTTTGGAACTTTCCTGATTCCCAAGTCTTTTGTAGTCTTCCCTTGGATCGATTTGTCTTCTCCTGTAACAGTGCCTCCTCTAGTGATAACAACAACTCTGAGGTCTTCTTCGCAAGGTTCGGCATATATCAGTTGCACTTGCGGGTTCTACTGAAGTCCTTGTCTTTCCTGAAGCTTAGCCAACAATGATGGACATTCCTCGATAACATGCTCAAGGGAGTTGCAATAGCTTCAATTGATACAAGGGTTCTAACAGTCCCTTGCTAGGTGTCTTGGCTATGCACAATTATAACAGATTATCTGTCCTTGGCCTCGACCCATACCTCCTCCTCCTCCTCATCCTCTGAATCCACCACGAGGATTGAAGTTTTTTCTTCCAGGGGAGTTATACTGCATAATGTTTCATTCTTTTTGTACTTCACCTTGAATTTTGTATATGTCTCTTGACCTTTCATGCATGAGGCCATAAGCCCTAAAATCCCTATCATCATGTCCCATGGACTTACAGAACGTGCAATACAAATTTTTGGGTGTCTGAACATATTTTTTCATGTAATAGCACTCACCAGGCTGATGTTTATTTTTGCATACCTCGCACCAGGGTAAGGTGACTTGCTTCAAAGGGCTCGGAGCTCTAGAGGCAAAGTATTCATGGAATAGGGGACAATGTTCCTTGTCATTACCTTTTGATTTTCATCTGACACACCAAATGTATTCTCTTTTATCATTTCCCTTGTATTTCTTCATATCTTCGACCTGTAGAGACAAACTAGTTAGCTGACTCAATATCTGACCCATACCTAAGCTGGATTCTCCCATAGGGGCTGATTCTAGCTTCATGGAAATCTCCAGTGCCTTAGCCTGCGAAGAAATATTTTGTTGCATCAGAGGAACTCTGATGTGTGGTAAGAGGGCAACAATGAACCACTCTTTGTTTTGTACATATGGGATCTAAAAAGCCAATCATCCTGTTAAGGTCTTAAATCTCTGATCGAATTCCCAAATGGGTTCAGCTACCTTCTGCTTGATCTCTTTCAACTTTGTAATCAATTGTGATTTCCATTTGGCTTTCTTGAAATTTGCAATCAATGCATTCTTGATCTGATTCATCAACTTAGGTTGTGCAAGTCCTTGGACACGCTTCATGTACCAGCTCAGTGCGTGATCCCTTAGGGTAGTACTAAATGGTTTTCTTTTAACAGATTCATCGGTGACATTCTTAATATTCCATACAGCTTCACATAAGAACTAGTGTTGATCAGGGTCTTCAGACCCATATCCCCTAAAGATAGGGAGCCTCATCTCATCTGCCATATATCTTCCTAGTTTTCTTAGGTTTCCTGTCTGAGTATATGTTGAACTGCTAGTAATAGTACTATGAGGACTCTAGTGAATCTGATTGTTCTTATTGCTTAGTGTTGATGAAACAACAAGGGGATTAATATTACTTACTTTAGCAGTCTGCGCAGATCCAAAATTTTCTGGCTCGTACCGACGAGGTGCTACAACTTTCCCTTCCTCTACCCTAGAGGGTTCTTAATGCTCTTTGTCCATTAGATCTACCTCTTCTCCACTATAGAAACCCTAGTCCCCGTATTTCTTCTTGAATAAGTTTGCAATATGAAATTCTCTGAACTCTCTTTCACTGTGGGTATGTCTAGCTTTTGTGTCGTTGTCGCTGTCCAAATTTTTGAACATTATCTTTTTCAAATATGACCAATCTACTGTATCTTCAAGATGTTATTCTCATGCAATAACATCTTGATCCTCAGCTTTATAAAATGTAAAAATTTTCCTCTGGGTCCATTGAAGAAATATCTCTCAGCTTGTCTATATGACTCTACTTTGTCAACAACAAACTCAATGATGTACCCTCCAATGGTTCTATCAAACTAGTGATTTACTTCTCGTGACATGAAGTTATCAAATCTCTTGACCTACCTTATTACTGCCAACGTCCAATCCACAGGAGATCTAGATCTGATCTCAAACTAGGTATCTGTTAACCTAGCTAACCACTCATATAGCTCTTGATGGATTCCTCCAAAGAAAATCATGTGTATATCAGTACAGATATATCTCTCCAACCAATCCTCTATACTAAGACTAGGTTTCTTGTTCTGGGCTTTAGTGAAGTCTTTCTCTTGATCCTCTATACTAAGAAGATTCCTATCTCGGCAATGGAACCATTTTTTGGCACAGGAGCAGACCCAAGGTTCAGCTCCAAGAGTGCACCAAAAATCCCTAACTACTCTCCCTTTCAGCTACACCTGTGAATCATATGCACTCTCACCTGAAGTAGCTATGGGGGGATTTCAAGGCAAAGACGTCTACAACCAAGGGAACTATCAAGTGGATCCAACACTAGATCAATACAACATGCATATATCACTTATCAGCTTAGATCTATTCCACACATCTATCAGATCTATCACAGTAAAGCAATAACACTATATCTAAGGCAAAATAACATAGCATCAACCACACACACAAGACAAGATATATGTGGTTCACCCTCTCTCTAGGGATACATCCACATAACTGTGCTTTATAATGTATTAATATGAAGCATACAGTTCTTGTCTGCACTCTTAGCTAGCATATATTCTTTATTCTTCTCTCTATCTCTCTCCTTCCTATGCACCCAACTGCAGGACTTGACCTTCGCACCCAGTTGAAGATATTACAATACCAGAAGGCTCTCACACTTAGCTCTTCTCTCTCACACAAAAATAATCACTTATTTCAATATTAAAACTAGATCGAACCTCCTTCCCTCATGTAGGTTCTTATTTATACATTACAATATCTCATCGACATGCTTAGTTTGAAACCTAGGTGTCAAAACCCTAAATACCAAAGCCCTAGGTCAACTTGACCTATGTTTTCAGGGCTTCACTGGCCTATCTTTCCTTCTTTCTCGCACGGTGCTCCAAAGTATCCAATGGTGGATTTTTCTTCTTTTTGATTTGTCCATGATCCTTCTTTCTTGGAGATTTTTCATCCACAATATCCTAATCCAATGGCTTGCTTCATTTTACTTTGCTCCGTCTTTTCTGATATTTTGCTCACTTCGACCCAGTAAAAGTCACTGTGTCTTCCGTGAATTTCATATTTTTTTCTTTTATTCCTTGATCTTTTCTGACTTTCATAACCAAGGTCCAATAGTACACCATGTGGTTCCTCAAGGTTGAAGAGTTACATCCTTATGAAGTTGGAGGACCTCGATGAATGATCTAGAAGCCCCTAGAAGGTCAACAAGTCAACAAGTGGTTACAGGTCATTCATTAAGGGTAAATTATTTGCAACAAGAATTCAATTAAGGGTAAAGTGGTTGCAACAAAAGAGTGTGGGTTAGCCCTGAAATAAGAAAAAGGGGTAAAACAGTTACAAGCTAACCCCTAAAGGAAGTCACATGGAAAGTATAAATAAAAATTCAAGAGACTCTTATTGAGAACTATTGAGCACATTAAATATCTGTGTTGTAAATTGTTATGGGCAGGTAATATTGACATATGTGAAGGAGTGACTCTTGGGTAGTGGATTTAAGTGAGGGAAGAACACAAACATCTGTGAGTTGGAGGGAAGGAAGAGAAAAAACATCTGTGAGTTGCAGTGAATGAAGAACACATACATCTGTAGGGTTCACTGAAGGAAAATAAATATTCAAATAGAAAAAAGGAATATGCGAGTTGTAGAGGAATTGGGGCATGAACATCCATGAACCACAATTGGAAAGAGTGCAGACAACCGCAGGTTTACAGAGCACTCGGTGCAGATCTGTTGAGAAAATTAAAGCTCTGAAGATCAAATCCATCAGGTCAACTATAGGTTGAGAGGTATGGTTTACTGTGTATGTTAGTGTATATATTTTTGTAGAAGTCCAACACATGAATTTCTTAGTATTTAATGAGTATTTGATTTGGAGGACATTCTTGTGGATCTTGGAATGAGGGTTTGTGACATAAGGGTTTGAGTGGAGTTGATAAAGTATAACAGTAGTGAAAGGTTGTGGCAGTGACAATGACATTTCAATAACAAGTTGATTGATTTAGTGGTAGTGACAGGTTGTCTACATTTATATTTTTGGGTTGTTGGAAAGGGAAAGGAAAATGGGTTGTAGCATCCTCTCGGTTGGTGTCAGAGAATTGGGGAGTTGGATCTTCCTCTAGGTTGGAGCCTCCTTCTAGTTGAATTTGGAAAATAAGGAAGTTGGTGCTTCTTGTTAGCACTCTATAATTCCCAAAGTTTGTCAAGGGAAGAGGAAATTGACAGAGGTAACTTACCGAAACAACTTTTGAAACTGGGATCTATCCCTGCATATTTTAGAGAGGGATCTCTTTGTATGATTTAGAGTTGTTTGAGTTTTGGATATTAGGCTAGTTGAAATAATCTGAGTTTGTTTGTTTGTTTATAAGAGTTGGTTGAAGAATTGAATTAAACTTCCATTGGGCTATGGGGTCGATATTAAAGATTAGGATCAGAGACAACTTTTATGAGGTTCCTTCACAGGGTGAGATAGTGAGACTGTAAGATCTTTTAGAATTAAGTGGGATGAAAAAGACAGAACCTCTGAGAAAATCAACCAAGCAAAGAAGCAGTTAAGAATTTATTTACTTAATATCATATGAATAACATATATATCACTAAAGACTAGAAAGAGAGTGTACAAGACAAATTTTGTTCATTTACTTCCTTTTAATGAGTAGAAACTGAAAACATAATGATCACAGAGAAAGATAAACATCATCGACGTTCAAAACGCAAGAACCCTGTGAATAGCCTTTTTATTACTGGTTGATCCTTTTGAAAAGATTACACAGATAGCTCCTTGGGTGCAAAAATCAACCCTCAATACTTCAAAGTGAGAAGTATTTATACAACAGTTACATCTGATCATGTCATTAATGACTAGGATATGGTGGAGGAAAAATATAACTAACTAGATTACAAATTACAAAATAATAGGAATGTTGGTGATCTATTCAAATCCTTGGTGTTGATTCTAGGGGAAGTAGTTGATGATTCATCACTTTGAATTGAATTTCTTCTTCTTTCTAACTCAAAAATCCACCTCATCTTTACTCAAGTAAAGAACATAGGTCTTCCCATCTCTTTTGACTAGGGATGGAAACCTTGAGCAAGTTTTTTTTATATTTGGTCCATTTCAGTGTACTTGGCAAAAGTAGGCTTTATAATGAAAATGTATTTTATCTTATGTTGGATGCTCAGGTCCAACTCTAAAGTTTCTAAGAAATCCTTGCCAGTAATTCTCCCTTGTATACCTGCAAATTTAGAACCATCCTTTGCCATTGTGTTAGTCTTCTACTTGTAGTCTGACATAGTGATGAGCTTGTCATTTATAACTAGAAGTATAGGGAATCCATTCTTGTGTAGTGTGTTAACCTTGCTAAAAAATCTCTCCACTCCAATGTCTATTATCTAAGATTTCTCCTCTAGCTGCAACACCAATCCTTTCTTGGTCAATACTTTCTTGACCTCAAGGATGGTATCTATCTTGTCTTCAATTTCCAGTGCCTCTCACTCCTACTTAATCTTGGAGTTCAGGAACCTGATGAGCTTAATGGCCTCTGAGGGATTCTCTCCTAATTCTTCTCTTGTCTTTTCAATTTCCTATCTATCCTTTTGTACCAGTTCATGTTGTTCAAATACAATTTGTATGAATGGAAATATCTCTGTCATTGACTTGTTGATGTCCACCCAAGTGTTTTCCTTGGCCTCAAACAATGTTTTGGCCATGACATTCTCCTTCTACAACTTCTGTATTTCTTAGCTGAGTCTTTGTGATTTATGCATTTTTGTATTATAACTGGCCTGGAACATGGATTTCATCTTCTAGAGGTTTTTTCCTTCTTCTTGCAATCTTCTGATTTTTTCTCCTTGAAGGGTCATGTCCTCCATTGATTTCACCAATTTCTTAGAAGCGCCTAGAATTTTTACTGGGATGGGTGATGGAATATCTATTGTTGTGGCTGCTGTTGTTGTAGTAACTCTTGTGAGAGGAACTACATCCAGTGGGATAGCAACCATCTACACACTATGTTCCTTCTCTTTAACCAACTTATCTAGCTCAACCTCCATCTCCTTTATCTGTGCATTCTTATCCATTATCAATTTCATCATCTCCTCCTTGTGACCTTCATTCTCAACCATTTCCTTTGCTTGTGAATCTTTAGTGGCTAGACATTTCAATTGTTTTCTTAGAGATGTTATGTCAACTTTTTTATTCTTCAGCAGTTCCTTGGCTGCCTTGACATTAGATGGATCATAACCAATCTTCAGTACCAGTTCCTCTAGGTATTTGATTTTATTATCCTTGGCTAGAGAGGATATCTTTTCCAGATTCAACTGAGATAGGACATTGTTTAAGGACACTTGCAATTTTGTAGAGGTCAGTGATGTATTTTTCAAGGTGGAGAAGGTCATCTCCCTTGTTTGCCTATGCATCTCCATTTGATCTGTTAGATGAACCTCTTTCACATCAAATTAAAATGATTCTTTCTTGTAATCAGAGGCTATCTTGGGATGAGGGACCTATTCTTGTAAGAATTCCATGTGCATCCTTCCCTTCCCTATGTCAAAGCTAGATAGTAATCTGTGCTGATTTTTGGATGTCTGCATCCAAAATTGAGCATATGTGATGCTGTTGAGAATTTAATTATTCTTCTTGATCATATTGTACTTGTCAAAAATGCTTGACCCTATTTTCTCTTGAGAGGATTCAACTGACAGTGTAGTGTCTGTTTTCTTCTTGGATGAGGCTGTAGACACTATGTGTTGGCTGCCTAAGAATACTAATGCATGTGGTCCCTCCATAACTATAGTGGATTGTTTTTCTTATTCTCTGAGCCTATCTAGTGTGTGACTAGTCTTAGTCCTCTTCCTGTAAACTTGGAAGTCTTCAGCTGACACCTCTGTGACTGAAGGTGAAATCTCTTTCCTGGCTCTTTTTTTTTCTTTCACTTGAGGAGTGATGGTAGGTGAAATGTTGGAAGCTGAAGATTGCTCTTCTGTCTCCAAAAAAGTATTTTCCTGCCAATCTGTTTGGTTCATGAACTTTTCTACCTCTGCTTTTGGCACATGAGCACAAGGAGAAGTCTTTTGTTTGAGCTTGGTTTCTGATATGATGCCAAAGGGGTCATAATTTCATGGGAAAATTAGATTGAAGTTCATTTATTTCAAGATATTGTTGGCATGTTCTCCTGCATCTCTGTTGTTACATATGAAAGAACCAATTTGGTTCTTGATCCTAAGTTGTTGCTTCTTCTTAAATGACATGAAATGGATGTCATAAGAGTTGATCATCTGTTTAATGTATTCCAAGGAAAAGATTATGATAGGAAGGTATTTTGGCAACTTGTATGGAGGTAATTCACACCAATAAACTCTGATTTCGGTATGGTTCTAGTAAAGGTACTAGTCCCCTATTTTGGCTAAGTCTGATAGGTGAATAATTCTCTTGACATCCTCATTTATCCTTGGTTCCATTTTGATACTAAGTATTCACACCACTGGATGGTAAAACTCATCGATGAAATGTTTGAAATTGAACTCGGATGAGTTCTTTCTTATTAGTGATGTCCAAGAAGTCATTGGTTGAGGGTTCCCACTTTGATCCAATTTTTGAAAATCTCAAGAGAATCTATCTGCTTAAAAGAAAAGGATCAGGTACACTAACACCGAAGAGTACCTGAACATTCCCTCTATGGATAACTTGAAAATATGTTCATCTATAATTTCAGCCAGGAACTAACTGTAATTAAATTGAGTTGTAGATTTTTCTTCCATGGAGAAAATGGACAAAAAACCCAAAATGGGTTCATCTACCCATTCATCATAGGATGGAAATGATTTGGTTTCCTTTGACTGAGAAGACAGAATAAGGATAGGGAGGGTTCTTTTGAGGCAACTGCATGTCTTCTGGTAAGAAGATTTCAAATATCTAGGCTCTTTAAGGAAAGGAAATTTTCTGATAGAGTTCAGTCATAATTTCAATGGAGAAGGGGCTGGAAGAATCAATTATGGGTATTTGTGTTAAGAACCAAATATCAATATAGCATAGAAAAACCTCAGAATAAGTACTCAACGCCTTGAAAAAGAGATAATTTCAGATAATAAGCCTCTTTGAAGCGGCAACCTCCTTTTACCCCACATAAATGTTCAAGTACAAGATGACTCCAAATGAAATTGTCTCCTTGGTTTATATAGGAGACTGGGAGGTATAATTACAACTAATGGAATAAAGCTGACATAAATAAAATAACACTACTAATGTAATATGCCCCAATTAAGGGGTAATGAGCCAATATTAGGGCTGAACATGCCCCTCCCCTTGATAAAAGTGTTGTTCGCAACGCTTGAGTAACACTAGATGCTTTTGTATAAAAGATTCATCTTCCCAAGTGGAATCTTCAGCCGGTAGTTTCCTGCATTTAATGAGATAGTCTGAAATGGATCTATTCCTCAGCTGGCAAATTCTTGTGTCAATGATGGCTTCAGGCTCCAATATGATTTTTCCTTCCTCGTCAAGTTCTAGAAATACAGTTTGAATTGGGATCTTGTCGCCTATNNNNACACCTTATAAGGGCCATATTACTTTGGTGATAATTTATTATCCTTCTTGGCTTTCTTGAGGGACATCTGTTTGTACGATTGTACTCTTAAAAACACCCAATTCCCTACTTCAAAACTTCTTTCACTATGATGTTGATTTGCTTGTTGTTTCATGCGATTTTGTGCCATGGCCACGTTGTCCTTTAAGATTTGGAGAAATTGTTGTTGATGCTCGATGTGATATTCCACTGCTTGAACCTTAGATTTTTCTTTTAGAGAAGAAGTGATGGAAGGAGGGTGGTATCCATAGAGTGCCATAAATGGTGACATATTTTTTACAGTATGAAAGGAAGTGTTATACCACCATTCTACCAAGGGTAACCCTTTAAACCATTGTGTTTGTTTATGAAATGAAGGTAGCCTTCCAGAAATTTGTTCACTATCTCAGTTTGTCCATCAGATTGAGGATGATAGTATGAGCTATGAGAGATGAGCCAATTGAGTACCCAAACAAGAAAATAATTATGTCCAAAAATGTCCAGTGAAGGTGGGATCTATGTCACTTACAATAATCTTTTGGCTGCCATGTAGCTTTTGAACTGTCTCCATGAATGCGGTGGAAACTGTACTAGCTTTGAAGGGATGAGAGAGTGCACAAAAGTGTGCATACTTGGTCATTCTATCAACAATCACCATGATGACACTCTTTCCTTCAAAATTCGGTAACCCTGTAATGAAATCCATGGAAATCTCCTACCAGCGCTGACTTGGGATGGCTAATGGTTGTATAAGACCTGGGGTCTTAATTGTTTCCACCTTATTTTGTTGGAAAACCAAACATTCTGCCACAAACCTTTGAACATCGGTTTTAAGTCCATCCCAAAAAAAATCCTTCTTGACTCTATGGTAGGTTTTCAAAAATCCCGAGTGCCCTCCTACTAGAGAGGTGTGCAATTCCAATACTACCTTTTGTTTGAGCTAGGAGTTCTTACAAAAATATAAGCGATCTTTGTACCATAGTGAATCATTTTTCCATCTAAATGTATCTAATGCACTGGAATCCTGTTGCAACCTTTGAATGAGAGTCCACGCTTTTTCGTCATTCTTCCATTCATCCCTTGCTTCTATTATCCAATCGGGTTGGATGATCAGGATAGCACAAAGAAAGGCCTCAACATCTTCATCCTTTCTTGAGAGTGCATTTGCCACAACATTTTGCTTCCCCTTTTTATAGATGATTTCAAAATCATAACCCAATATCTTGGTTCCCATTTTTGTTGTTCATCTGAATATAGTCTTTGTTCCAAGAAGTATTTAAGACTATCATGATCTGTTTTGACCTTAAAGTGCCTACCTATTAGGTAAGGATGTCATTTCTTCAATGCAAGTAGTATTTCCATCATTTCATTCTCATAAATGGGTTTGTGTAAGTCCTTTCCCTTGAGTGGACGACTTTCAAATGTCAGGCGCCTTCCTTCTTGCATTAGGACAACACCAATTCCATTTCTTGAGGCATCACATTCCACAATAAAGGTTTTTGTGAAGTCTAGAGTGGTCAAGATAGGAGCTTTGCACATCACCTCTTTAAGTTTTTCAAAAGATTTAGTTGCCTTTGAAGTCCATGAAAATGCATCCTTCTTTGTTAGTGTCGTTAAAGGTGCTGCTATTCTTCCATAGTGTCAAACAAACTTGCAGTAGTAACCTGTCAAACCCAAAAATCCTTTAAGATTCTTCAATGTTTTGGGAATCGGCCAGTCCATCATGGCCTTAATATTGTTAGGGTCTACCTTGACACCTTCATGAGATACAATATGAAACAAATAATCTAACTCCTTCACTCCAAATAAACATTTGGATGGTTTGGAATATAGTTGTTTCTCCTTTAGTAGTTGTAGCACCTTGTCAACATGTCGCACATGATCCTCCCAAGACTTGCTATAGATTAGTATATCATCAAAAATACTAACACAAATTTTTGAAGGAAGGGATTGAAAATGAAATTCATCNCTTGGAATGTGGAAGGTGCATTGGTAAGGCCAAAAGGCATGACCAAAAATTCATAATGGCCTTCATGAGTTCGGAATGTTGTTTTTGGGATATCTTCTTCCTTCATTCTAATCTGATGATACCCTGAACGAAGATCCAATTTTGTGAAATAGATTGCTCCATGTCATTCATCTAACAATTCATCAATGACGGGAATGGGAAACTTATCTTTAATAGTGATCTTGTTGAGCTCTATAATCTTGACACATACGCCATGAGCTATCTTTCTTGAATACCATTACCACTGGTGCAGAGTAAGAACTTTGGCTAGGTCTAATAATGCCAACCTCTAACATTTCTTCAACCACGCGCTCAATTTCAC
>JASDQU010947505.1:4462-16781 GCA_032191745.1 Picea mariana
CGAAATGCAGTAGAATAGTGATGAGTCTGGTAATCCATTGTTGAACATTATATCACTGTAATGAGTTTCAGTAGCAAAGATTTATAAAACAAGGTGGTAGGGAGGTGCTAGGAAGGATTGTTGTCCTCAGAGGTTCAAGTGGGTGCTTGAACATAGGGAGTTGGTGCTTCCTTCTAGTTGGTGCTAGAGAAACCAAGGAGTTGGTGCTTCCTTCTAGTTGGTGCTAGAGAAACTAGGGAGTTGGTGCTTCCTTCTAGTGGGTGCTAGAGAAAACAGAGAGTTGGTGCTCTCAGCAAGTAGTAGCTTGCAAAACTGAGGTTGTAGCCTCATTATGAGTCGGTGCTCATATGTATGATAATGTAAAGAATGTAACTATTACTTATCATATAAAGAAAAAGAGGTTTTTACCCTGTATGGGTTTCATCGGGAAATATTTGTCTATGTGTTTCTCATATATGTGACTGATGTTGAATGTGCCATTGTTTATTTCCCTGCATTGTTGTGATCATCATTGAGTTCCTTGTAAATATTTCAAAAGAAGCATAATTGTTTAAGCACGGGGACAACTAATTCACCCCCCCTCTCAATTGTCCAACAATTGGTATCAGAGCGGGTTCCTTTTATTCAAAGGTAGATATGTAAGATTAAACATGACAAGTCATGAAGGGACTTTAGACACTAAGCCCCCTCTGTTTGATGGAACAAATTTTGCCTTCTGGTAGATTAGAATGAGAACATACTTAATGGCCTTGGGTGTTGATGTTTGGGATGTAGTAGAGACTGGATATACAAAGCCTGTTGTGATAGCCTCCAAGGATGATAAGTTAGAGTTTCATTTTAATGCTAAGGGAATGAATGATATCTTGAATGGACTTGCTGAAGCTGAGTTTGTAAAGTTGATGCATCTTGAAACTGCCAAAGCAATGTGGGATAAACTTATTAGCAGTTATGAAGGAAATGAGAAAGTAAAAGATGTCAAACTTCAAACATACAGATTGAAAATTGAACAACTAAATATGAATGAAGATGAAACAATTAGCAAGTATTTTTTAAGAGTTGAGGAACTTGTAAATGCCATGAAGGGTCTTGGTGAGAAGATTGAAGAACCATTTTTAGTTCAGAAGATTTTAAGATCTATGCTTGATAAATTTAATTCAAAAGTCTCTGCAATAGAAGAACTAAGTGATCTTAAAACTCTGTCCATTGATCAACTCCTAGGAACTCTAATTGCATATGAAATGAGAATTAACAAAGATAAATCCATTACTAGAGAAGCATCTTTTAAAGAAGACAAGAATACTAATTCAGAATTAGATGATATTGAGGCAAAATTTGTGAGAAGGTTAAAGAAAGGATCAGGAAAATATCATGGGAAGTTGCCCTTCAAATGCTTTAACTGTGGTAAGATAGGTCATTTTGCATCTAAGTGTCCCCATCAGAAAAAGGACCAGAACTCTGACGATGAAAAGAAGTACAAATACAAGAAATATAATAAGAAGAAAAGTTTGGTTGCAAATAATGACAATTCCTCAGAAGACATCGATAGTGACTCTTCTTGTGAAGATAAGGAAAATGACTTCATGCTTATGGCCAAAGAGGATTATGATAATAAAATCATAGGCAGTGATGATCATGATGAAGAAGATGTGGTTGATATGGAAGGAGAACTAATCAGTGCACTGGAAGAAATTGACAAACTCAGAATTAAGAATAGAAAGCAAAAACAATTGTTGATATAGTTCGAGAAAGACAGTAAACAATCTGATGAAGACTTTTCCCTGCTGAAAGTGAAATTAGAAGAGGCAAAGAAAATAGAAGACATACTAAAACAACAGTTGTCAGAGAAGAAAGCCAGTTGTGAAGCCTTAGAAGAAGATATAGTAAAAACCAGAAAAGAAATGGAGAAGTTTAAGGGATTGTATCACCAAAATCTGCCAAGTATTAAAGCCTCAGAAGGATTAACCTCCATTCTAAATCAGCAAAGAAATCCAAAGAAGAAATCTGGATTGCGATATGAAGAAGGATCAAGTAGTGATCATCCAAGTAATACAGAACCCATCAAGTTTGTCAAATCCTCAAACATTGACAACAGTCACTCCGCAGAAACAAAGAAAGAAAATCAGCCACCAAGAAGGAATAAAAGAAAAAGTACCAGAACCGAATTTGTAGATCAGAAAGATTATCGGCATGAAAGAAATTGATCTCCTCAAAGAAGACAGATTTTTTCAAGGTACAAAAGTTTTTTCTATGGATATTGTTTTTTTTGCTCTAATTTTGGTCACAAAGCTAAAACTGTTCTTTAAGATTTAGATATGAACAATCAAGATATTCAAAAAATAACTATCTTCCACAACAAAGATTGAGACAGCCAAGCAACAAACAATCACAGACCATAAACCATGCGATGACTGGGAGAAGGACACAGGTGAAACACAACAACAGTTATGAGCATAACAATAGTTATGATCTATTATTCAGTGAACCAGAATGTTACAACTGTCATAATTATGGACATAAAGCTACAAACTGTCGCTTAAGGAATTACAATCCAAACTTCATCCCCACTGCTAAAAATGTCAAGGTTTGGAAGAAGAAAGCATATGACAAGTGTGGACTAGTATTATCAGCCCAAAAACAAAAGAATCCCTGGTATATTGACAGTGGATGTTCCAAACATATGACTGGAGACAAAAGTAAGTTTCTAACTTTAAGTGAAAACAAATCAGGGAATGTAACTTTTGGAAATGATGCACTATGAAAAATAAAGGATAAAGGAATGGTAAGCCTAAGTAATGGCAAAGGAAAAGCTCAATATGTGTTGTTTGTAGATGGTCTGAAACATAATCTACTAAGTGTCAATCAAGTTTGTGACAAAGGATGTGAAGTTGTTTTTACTTCTAAAGACTGTAAAATAAAGGCTTTGAGTTTAGGACAACTGATTGCAAAAGGGATAAGAACAGAAAATAATGTCTATGTGTTAAAAGAAGACAAAGAAGAATGTCACTTAAGCAAGTATGATGAAAGTTGGTTGTGGCATAGGAGACTTGGACACCTAAATTTTGATCATATAATCAAGCTCAAAAACAATAGGGTAGTAAAGGATATTCCAAAGATATCAAAGCCAGAAGACTCTATTTGTAAACCCTACCAGATAGGAAAGCTTACTCGCACTCAGTTCAAATCTAAAAACTTCCCCTCAACGGAAAAACCTCTCCAGTTAGTACATATGGATTTATGTGGACCATCAAGAAAAGAAGGGACAGGAAAAGAAAACTATTTTATGTTGATTATTGATGATTATTCTAGACTAACATGGGTTGCCTTTTTAAAGGAAAAATATGAAGCATTTGAAAAATTCAAAGTGTTTAAGGCTCTGACTAAAAATCAAACAGGAAAAAGATTAAAGGAAGTAAGGTCTGGTAGAGGAGGAGATTTTAGTTCATGGAACTTCAAAGAGTTCTGTGATAAACATGGGATCAAAAGAGAGTACACAATTCCAAGGACTCCACAGCAAAATGGAGTTGTTGAGAGGTAGAATAGATCAGTACAGCAAATGGCAAGATCAATGATGAATGAAAGGAACATACCTCAGACTTATTGGGTGGAAGCAATTCATACAGCTGTTCATATTTTTAACAAAGCTCATCTCAGGCCACACAGTGACAAGACCCCTTATGAACTATGGTTTGGAAGACCTGCTTCAATCAAGCACTTTAAAGTTTTTGGGAGTAAATGTTATATCAAGAACAATGATGAAAATATTGGCAAATATGATGATCGGGCTGATGAAGGTATCTTTTTGGGTTATGCTACAAATAGTAAAGGGTACAGATGCTACAATAAGAGACTACACAAACTAGTTGATTGTATAGACATAAAAGTTGATGAAGAAATCCCAGTCAGAAATGTAAGCAGTGTTGAACCAAGAACAAAAGATATATTTGAAGATGAAGATGAAAAGTTCCAAGGATCAGAAAAGGAATAATCTGAATCAGATGAAGATACGAATACTCAGACTGACACAAATCAGCATAAAGAAGCAAAATCACCTCTTAAAATTATTAGAAATAATCATCATGAAAATCAGATAATTGGAGATATAAATAAAGGAGTTCAGATAAGAAGTAAATTGATTAAAGACTCAGAACAATCTCATGTTGCCTTTTTATCTATGACTGAACCTAAAAAAATTGAGGAAGCTAGCCAAGATGATGATTGGATTAGAGCAATGAATGAAGAGCTTGATCAGATTGAGAAGAACAATACTTGGGAACTTGTCCCTAGACCTGAAGATAAAAATGTAATAGGTTCCAAATGGGTGTTCAAGAATAAAACGAATGAAAAAGGACAAGTTGTTAGAAATCAAGCAAGATTGGTCTATAAAGGGTATGCACAAATTGAAGGTCAAGACTTTGATGAAACTTTTTCACCAGTGGCAAGATTGGAAGCTATAAGAATGTTTCTTTCTTATTCATGTCATAAGAACTTTAAAGTTTATTAGATGGATGTTAAGTCAAAATTTCTTAATAGAGATCTAGAGGAAGAAGTATATATGGAGCAACCTAAAGGATTCTCATTGACAGATAATCCTAATTATGTTTGTAAGCTGAAGAAGGCCTTATATGGACTAAAAAAAGCACCAAAAGCTTGGTATTATAGACTGGACAAATTTTTACAAGAAAAAGGGTTCAAGTAAGGTATTGTTGACAGTAACCTTTACATTAAGTCTAAAGGTGATAATTTACTAGTTGTTTTGGTTTATGTAGATGATATTATTTTTTGTTGTACTAATGAATCATCTGTCCAGTGGTTTTCTAACTCTATGCAAAAAGAATTTGAGATGTCCATGATAGGAGAACTGTCATATTTTCTTGGCTTACAAGTAAAACAGAGTTCTGCAGGAATTTTTATATCTCAAGAAAAATACTTGAAAGAGATGTTGAAGAAATTTCAGATGGAGGACTCCTCTCCTGTTAGTACACCCATGGTGGTTGGTTGCAAGCTTAGTAAAGATGACATTTCACTCGATGTTGATCAAAGGACATATCGATCAATGATAGGCAGTTTTTTGTACATCACAGCATCACGTCCTGATATAATGCAAGCTGTTGGAATGGTAGGTCGTTGTCAGTCTGCTCCTAAACAAAGTCATTTGGTAGCTGTCAAAAGGATATTCAAATACTTGAAGGGAACAATGACTTATGGTCTATGGTATCCCAGAAATCAGAATTTTTAGTTAACTGCTTATTCAAATGCAGATTGGGCAAATTGTTTAGATGAAAGAAAGAGCACTAGTGGAGGTGCCTTCTTCCTGGGAGACTCGTTGGTAGCATGGATTAGTAAGAAATAGGGGTCTATTTCCTTATCAACTACAGAAGCAGAGTACATTGTTGCTACTACTTGTTGTACTCAAATCTTGTGGATGATTCAAACTCTTGCAGATCTAAAGGTAAACTATACTGATCCGATTACAATTCATTGTGATAACACTAGTGCCATCAATGTCTCCAAGAATCTTGTTCTTCATTCCAAAACTAAGAATATCCCAATAAAATACCATTTTCTCAGAGAAAAAGTCACAAACAGAGTTGTTCAGTTGAATTATATCCCTTCCATAGAACAAATAGCAGACATCTTTACTAAACCCCTGGCCAAGACACCATTTGATTATCTCCGACAGAAGTTGGGTATCATCCCATCTGACATCTAAACAAGTCCATCCTATTATTGGGAGTTTTGTATTGATTGATTGAATATCTAATACCTCCTAAAAATACTGCAACAACTCAGGGGGAGCATGTTCTCTTTGACATTGATGTCAAAGGGGGAGAAAAGAATTCGGGTGCCTTAGTTGCCATCAATGCCAAAGGGGGAGATTGTTGGTAAATGTTTAACAGGCAGCATATGATTTTCATTTATGGCAAGTACAGTAGTGAAGATGGCATGAGTACAAGAAGAAGTATCAGAAGTATTTTAGGAAGATGCTGCAGAGCAAGCTCAATAATTTCAGAAGAGATAGTGCAGAGGATTGTTGGCAGGTTTAACAGGCAAAGTGAGCTTGTCATTGATGGTAGGATCAGAGTGTGCATTGATGGAAATAACAGCGATGAAAAATATCATCATGATCAGTAGCATAGTGATAATGGAAGAGGAGGACAGATCTTAGGCATCAGATCTGAGTGTAAGATCTGACCATCGTTGGATCAGGGAGAACCTGCACATTCATTAAAGAGAAAAAAAGAGGTGAAATGCGAAATGTCGAAATATGTTGGTCTGACTCCATTTCGAAGTTTCGTAGATCAGGAATTGAAGGCTTGAGACCCTTCATCATAAGAAGGTGAAATCATGAAGTGGAAAAATCGCAAAGTGGCAAAATCGCAAAGTGGAAAAATTGTGAAGTGGAGAAATCACGAAGTGCTGAAATCGCGAAATGTGAAATGGCAAAATGATCCTAGCCACTGATCAAGGTGTGATCTAGGTTGTCAGATCCAGGAGGTGAATATGGTAGACCACATCAGAAAGGATATTCATGGACCGTTGGATCAAGAGGATGTGTGGCGAAAAATCAGAGCACCACAAATGTGGTGACCGTCATTTAATTTAAACTACCATATAATTAAAACAGAACAGTAAATTTGAAATTTACTCAAATTTCACTTAATCTAGCACAATCAATCCAATATTTCAATAAATAAAATTTGGTAACCATTTACATACCTCACTCTGATGCTATCCTCCGCTTGATGTTATCCGCCGCTTGAACCTGACGCTGCTCCTTAGGACACCCCAAAACCAGCCACCCTACCGACTAGTACGCCTAGCCCTAGGACATCAATGGACGTCCTAGCCCTCCGAGCCCAAAACCTCTTCAACCCTGGTGCACTGTAAATCCCACTGTAAACCAACTCTCCCCATACTCCAAGCTCCCTCTCTCGTCGAATGCATCAATCAATATCCCCTCCATCCTCCTTCTCCACTTCCCTTATTCCTCCTTCACCGCCCTCGCACATTCACTTCCCCCACCAAATATCTTATCCCTTTATTAATGCCTTATCCATTCATTTATTACTTATTAATTGTCTTATCCTTTATTTAATTGTTTCCCTTTTACGTATTGGTTACGTTATCCCCCTATGGGATACATAACCCCATTTAACATTATACTTTATTTTGCCCCCCTTTGTTTGATACTTAATTAATCAATTAATTAATTAATAATCAAATTAATCATTAACCTTTAATTAAAGAGTTAATCATACTTAAGCTAATCATAGTCAAAAATAATTAATTAATAACATATAATTAATTAAGGTTATATAATAATTAATTATAGTTTAGCTAATTTTTACGATTATTTATGAAATTATTCATATTAATAATTAAAGGGTCATTACAACAAAGACTCCATTTTGGAGTTTTGCAGATCGGGAAATCCAAAGGAAAGAGGTTCAAAAAGATCTTGACCATTAGATCACCAAGGATTCTGGACTATTGATCTAAGCTCCATCTCGGAGCTTTGCCTATCAAGACTTGGAGTGATGAGAACCTCCATCTCGGAGCTTTGCCTATCACGACTTGGAGTGATGAGAACCTCCATCTAAGGAACAGCGAGATGAGAGATCGCGAAAAGATCTGGACCGTTGATTCATCAAGATCGTGGAACGTCGATCAAGGTCAATGAAGATCATGAGTTCGAAGCACCTTTTAGCGTAGCCTATGGTCACCGCATGTGGTCACATGGAGGAAGGACCTAGTGCAAATGAGCTCTGCCTCAGAATTTTGGGGATCGCGTCTGGGAGTTTCGAGACACTGGATCATACGAATGCCAAAATACCGAAAAGGTGAATTGTCACTGTAACCGGTGGTCATTGCCTGTGGTCACGTAGAGGAGGGAGATAGAATAGCCAAGCCCCTTTTCAGAGCTCGTGACATGGAGAGTCAATATGTCTCATCGCAGAATCTCCAAATTGCAAAAGTGTGAAACGAGTAAATAACAACAATACCCTTCAGAGTTAATCCAATTATGCAGGTGAATTTGAGCATAATCGGAGGGATAATCTTCCTCCTCGTAGTGTAACTACTAGAAAACAATGATGGTTTCTTCCAGAGGAGTTGAAGAGTCTCTAGTAATCTTCCAATGGGATGAAGATAGGTCATAGGGGCGATTGACAGCTGGAAGAGGGTTGGAGCCTGTAGCTGAAACAGAGAGGGCGAGCTCAACTGTAACAGAGAAGACAAAGAGTCTCAACTGCCAAAGAGAAAAAGGAATCTCAGCATAACACCCAGTGATGTTGGATGCATGGTGGGAACCACCATAGAAGCTAAAGAGTTGTGATGATTAGACAAAGCACTCAAGAGGTGGAGGATATCAGAGCGGTGTGAGTATGCAGAGGGATTGCTCGCATTGCATGCACAAGGTGCACAGAAGCTATAAGTACACGGTACAAAGAAGAGATGGTTTTTTTTTTTTTGAGTTGTTGTTGGAGTTGTTGTAGTTGTTGTTGTTGAATGTGATTCATGTGTGAAGAAGGAGGAGAGTGCAGAAGTTGAATTGAACAGAAGATGAACTGTGCAATGAATGGACATGGCGCACAGAGCATAAAAAGTATAAGAACAGACAGTGCAAGTCATGTGTGCAGGAAGGCAGTGAGGCAGACAGAGCAATGAAATGCAGCAGAAGAGTGATGAGTCTGGTAAGCCATTGTTGAACATTATATCATTGTAATGAGTTTCAGTAGCAAAGATTTATAAAACAGGGTGGTAGGGAGGTGCTAGGGAGGAATGTTGTCCTCAGAGGTTCAAGTGGGTGCTTGAACATAGGGAGTTGGTACTTCCTTATAGTTGGTGCTAGAAAAACTAGGGAGTTGATGCTTCCTTCTAGTTGGTGCTAGAGAAACCAGGGAGTTGGTGCTTCCTTCTAGTGGGTGCTAGAGAAAACAGAGAGTTGGTGCTTCCTTCTAGTGGGTGCTAGAGAAAATAGAGAGTTGGTGCTCTCAGCAAGTAGCAGCTTGCAAAACTGAGGTTTTAGCCTCATTATGAGTCGGTTCTCATATGTATGATAATGTAAAGAATGTAACTATTACTTATCATATAAAGAAAAAGAGGTTTTTACCCTGTATGGGTTTCCTCAGGAAATATCTGTCTCTGTGTTTCTCATATATGTGACTGATGTTGAATGTGCCATTGTTCATTTCCTTGCATTATTGTGATCATCATTGAGTTCCTTGTAAAGATTTCAAAAGAAGCATAATTGTTTAAGCATGGGGACAATTGATTCACCCCCCCTCTCAATTGTCCAACACTCAGAACTTTGCAGTTATGGAGAAGTTCAAAGACAATGACATCAATTCCATGAGTATCATAGTGGAATTTGTAAAATACCACTTGATACCCTACATCTCTCATCTTGACTCGTCTAAGAAGATGTACGATTCCCTAACTAATCTCTTCCTATTCATAAACATTGGACAGGTAATGAGTATGAAGAATGAACTTTGTGACATGAAAATGAATGATGATGAAAGCATAACATCATACTTTGTGAGAAACTCTCAGTTAAGAGATCAACTACAAGCTATTGATGAAATTATTTCAGGGAACTAGTAAATATAGTACTCAACATCCTTCCCAAGACATGGGATTCATTTTCCATGAGCATGAACACAAGAAAGGAGTATCTCACATTTGAAGAACTTTGGACTTGTTGTGCACAAGAAGAATCAAGGATTAGCACAAAAGAGAAATCCCTAAATAAATATGATGATCAAGCCTATTGATTTTTCAATAATATATGCTTAAGCATAAATTTCATTCCATTTTTAGCATCTTACTTAAACCATAGACGATTTGTTGCAGCAATCAAGATCACAAGAAGAAACGCCATGCACAAGTACACAAGAAGTATCCTGGGAAACCCTTCTCAACAAGGGAAGAAAACCTAGCCAATCCTTTGATATATTATTCAAGAGAAATACCTCCACCACCATAAAATACTAGCACACAAAAGGGTGCTCACAAACCCTAGAAGACTAGTGCCCAAGAGAGGTGTGCACTTTTCCCAAGAAGTAAGTACTTTCTGAAATTTCCAAACTCACCCTTGTGATATGATTCCTTAATGGGGAATTTACCTTTACTTATATTAGATTGAACCTATCAACAGTGGTGTCTATTTTCACAACAGGGCCGACCTCAATAACTCACAATATAATTAATAATTACCACATAAATTATCTTTATGTTGGCCTGTGACCAAGTTTTGGGAACACTTGGTCATATTCGACCATTTTTGGGACTTCGACAACCTATCAAATATGGAGTTCCATATGAAGCGAAGATTGTAGAATCTCGGCCCAATTTTGGGTCCCTTTTTTAGTTTTGGGGAATATGTAATGGGAAAGGGATGTCAGCACGTGGGTTTACCCACGCTTAGGCCCATTTTGTATGTATAAATAGAAGGATAGGAAATGTAAGAGGAGGAGTCAAATAGTATGTCTATGTGATGTATGCTAAGTGCAAGTAAGATCTGTAAGAGCTTAGTGCCTATATGAGACTTGCAGAAGCTGAGTGCAAGTTATTGTAAGAAGTTGTAGAAGGATTTTTGTGCTATAATGCAAAGAAGAAGGATCTAGAGAGCTGTTCAGATATTTTTTCATGTGTGCAGTAGGGTTTGGTGGCTCTGTGCTTGTAACCACTTGGTCGAAGATAATAGAGAAGAAGAGTTGGTGGACGTAGCCCCAGGGTGGGGGTGAACCACGTAAATCATGTGTTGTCTGCTTTGTGCCTTGTTCTGATGCATTGATGTGATTATTTTCTAAGTGCTTGATATATTTAGATAGATATATTTATGCTTTGTGCTTATTAGATGTATGTGAATGTATATCTGGCATGTATGAACATGCCTAGTGTTGGTCTACTGGATCTGATATGTTTTACTATTTTTAAGTACTAAAATCCTTTAGATCTAAATGAATGTCATGATGCTCTGTGTTATTTGCAAATTATGATAAGGGTTTAATATTGATGAATGGTCGATGATAAGTGCCCTATAAGTAAAATAATCACAGATCTGTTTCCCATCTTAGGTTCTAGACACTTGAGTCCTACAACCACCCCTGCCTCTACCTTGGATGAGACTTCATCTGCTTTGCAAGTGTTGCCGAAAGGGCTGGTAGTTAGGGTTTTGTTGGTGTGCTCTTTTAGCATTGAACCATGTGCTAACAAATGGTTCTGTTGTTGGGACCTGAAACTTTGATTGCTGGGAACCGAGGAAGAAGAAGCTTTGTGCAAAGATTCATCCTGAAACTATGGAAGCTCTATGCGTGGATATGTTCCCTAGTGTGTAGTATTCCACTTGATCTAAAAAGCTATGTGCTAAAGAAAGAAGGCAAGATCTAAAAAAAAGAAGCAAGATCTAAACACTTTGTGCTCTAAGAAAAGTGAAAGTGGAAGTTTATGAAGAAAGGAGGTAAGATATGTAAGCTCAGTGCTCTAATAAACGTAAGAATAGTTAAAAAAAATTAGATCTGGAATTTTTGTACTCTGTAGAAATAAGATAAGTGGAAATTTTTGTTTCTAGAGCATGTATCTAGGTATTTTTGATAGATTTTGTTCTAGATTAAAAACTAGGGCATTAATAGATGAAAGAAAGTTTGATATGAATAAATCTGATAAGAATAGTGATATATATGTTATACCTATGCATAGAAAGAATGTTTGGACTAACAAATGGATGCAGGATCCTAGAAAGAATTTTTTGCAGGCTAGCTACCATGATCCTAGTGTGTAGTACAGAAGAACTTGGGGAACATTTAAATGAAAGAGAGGGTTAACCCTATGTTACATTTGCAGAAGACTGGGACATCTTGCTAAGGAATGCCCTGGTGGAAGATCTAGTTGTCTTTGTTGCAAATCTATGGACCATGAGGTATTGGATTTCCCTATAATGATCACTAGGCTGGAAGAAATGAATCTGAATCAAGAAAACCCTAAGGTAGGTCTAGAAGAGGAAGAAACCCAGCAAGAATCAGAGAAGATATTGATACAAATGAAAGACACCCTGAATGATCACCGATATGTTAGACTATCAAAGATTTTCAAAGAAAAAAAATGCATTGAAGCAAGAATAGGAGACTTTGACATTGACTCTGTCTTTGATGAAGAGACACAAGTGAACATTATTCCAGAAATAACTTGGGAATATATAGGGAAGCATGCTATGATCCCTTCATTAGGAGGAATAGGACTATTCATAGGAAAACTGGTGATGTTATGTGGAAAGCTCTCTTAGATACCTATGATAGTCAATGGAACTCTGACAAAG
>JASDQU010947505.1:18213-32888 GCA_032191745.1 Picea mariana
ATGAGAACGAAGCACAGAGACGATATCGCAAATGCCAAGCTAATTTTGAGCATTCTACCTACCTACCTACCCCCTCTAAGTGGCGCCACCAACTGAGACAGTGTGCCTGGAAATTTTGACTATGCTTTGGTCATGGCGTACCTCCCAAAAGGGATACGTGTAGCTTGCGCCGACTAGGATAAGATCGCAGCCTTGAAGTTCAGTGACTTCAACCTTGGAGACCGGAAAGCTTACAGCATTCTTTCCCTACATAAGTACTTTACCAGGACCAAAAGAAATAATTCAAAGATTATCCCGCAGTCATCGACCCAGAACCTCGCACAGTCCACACTACTCAATGTGATGAAAACACCACACTTCGACTGACACCAATAAGTAAACGCATGCATGAAATTGTTGTTATCCTACTACCACAGAGGTTACTTATGGTTGAACCATCGCATCACTGTGGATTCGACCTTGATCAATCGGATCACGGGGTTGAGCATGTAGGGCCCTGACCCATGGGATTTTTACCCTAGAAAGACCTCAGACTGAGAATTAGCACAAAGAATCAAAGAGACTTATGGTGATGTCGAGAAGGGAACGTGAGGTTACAAGGTAGCCTCTATCTAGAATAACACAGTGCGCCTCGCATGTCAGTTGATCATAGGCAAGCTAGTTCGAAAGAACCGACCCACCCAAGTAACTAGATTCATTATTGACCTCGTCGAGAAGTGTGCAAAAGGACTTCAGATGAATTGGGTGCAATACCTTGTAAACCAACTAGAGCTTGATTTCTGGGAAGCACAAGACCAAGGGTATGAGTTCCACTTTAGCTGGATTCTCATACTGATCGCATTCATTGCATGGGAAATGATGGAAGGTGTGACCTTCCCTGACATTGAGCCCTTCGAACCTTTGGTTGTGAAGTTTAGTAACTTGTGGTACTCTAATGATATGAAAAAGCAATGGAAATCCAATTTCATCTTCCATACTTATTACAACCAGTTGAAACAATCCATCCAGTTTGAGCCTCGGATGACCCCGAATACCCTCCACAGGTTTTGACCCTTAATTAAGTTCAACGCATACCACCACTTCATTTATATAACAGCCCGCACAAATGGCCATAAGTAGCAATTACAGTCCCATTACAAACTTACTGAGGAAGACTTAGAGGAAATCACTAAGGAATGGTCGACAGACCTCCTTATCCTAGCCAACCCTGCGGATTTTTCCAATGTAGACAACCTGAAAGCTGCGCAGGATACACCCAGACCTAGTAAGATGAATAAGCCTACAGAAATTTAAGATATAGACAACACATCTATGAGGATTGTGTCCATTTCACCAAATGAATGGAATGATGGAGAAGAGATAGAAGGCATAAAAATTGAACAACAGAAAGGTGAAGTACCACTGCCTAGGGATGAAGAGGACTCATCAAATAAAAGGAAGGTTTTTCCTCTAAAATATTCCTCTCAGAAGAAACCTAGAACCCATGTAACCAAGATGCAGAGTACCCTTAATTGGATGATTTTAATTTCATCATAGCAGTTGTGAATGATGCTTCACATGAGATATTAGAGAAGTAGGAGGTGAAGAAGGAGCAGATGTATAATCGTATCGATATTGAACTCCAAGGAGTGTAGTAGGCACCCTAGTCTAGCCGCGTAGTCTCCACTGCGTCTATGATAGCAGGAAAAGTAGAATCGGGAGATGATCCATCTCAACTCCACTAGATTGTTGATATGGTCGAAGCTCACCTTCGACGAGCTCAAGAAGACACAGCACAAGCCACCCAGGCTTTGACACAGGTACAGGGAGTACTTGTCGAGCAGCACAGTGTTGTTGAATGAGAAAAACTTGTTCTTCAAGTACAGTGGGACAAAGAGAAAGCAAAGCTACGATAGAGCAAGGAGAAGTTGATCATGAAGTAGCTAGAAGTAAAGGAACAGGTCAACAAAGAACTTCACTTTGTGACCTTCATAGAAGTAAGAGTTGAAGAACGAATTCCACAGCAGGTGGCACAGCTTGAAGAAGTGATCCAACAACTTGAGCAGTGCATCGCAGATATGGAGCTTTGTACTATTCCTGAGACCCATCAAGATATAAGAGACCTACGGGAGGAAACTACTCACAGCATCATTGGCAAAATGAAATCCCTTTCCTTGGAGTGCAAGAAGTTGAGCTCTAGGAGCACTCAGACTTATGAAAACATCAGAAAGAATCCAGAGTTACAAGCATTGGAGTCACAGCTCCAAGAAGAAAACTAGAATGTAGACATGCTATAGGCATAGCTGAAGGCCTTGTCACCAGTTGAAAGAATGAAGAGGTTTCTAGAGCAATGCATCACCCGGCAACAGATCCACATGATCTAGGCCAAAGTGATGGAAGTCTCTCAACGACTTCAACCAATGCAATAGAAGGCATGCCAATTGTTCACCGAAGTTGAAAGCCAAGGAGCCAAGCTAGAATAGGTCATCATCACAACAAAACAGCGCCTAGAAGGGCCAATCAATGATGCACTCATCCAGGAGTTTACTGAGCAAGAGGTTGTAGTATTGCATTAGGTCGAAGCAACTCGAGCCAAGCTCAAGGCATTCGAGGAAAAATTTCTCAGACCAGAGTGACTCGGGATGAGTCACAGGTGAGTGTTGGGGGCTTGTTGGCCCTTGACCAAGTTTTGGGAATACTTGGTCATATTTGACCCTTTTTGGGACTTCAACAGCCTGTCAAAGATGGAGCACCAAACGAAGCGAAGATTGAATAATCTCGACCCACTTTTGGGTCCCTTTTTGGGTTTTTTGGAATATGTAATGGGAAAGGGATGTCGACCCATGGGTTTACCCACGCTTAGGCCCATTTTATATGTATAAATAGAAGGATAGGAAATGTAAGAGGAGGGATCGAATAGTATGTCTATGTGATGTATTCTAAGTGCAAGTAAGATCTTTAAGATCTTAGTGCCTATATGAGACTTGCAGAAGTTGAGTGCAAGTTATTGTAAGAAGTTGTAAAAGGCTTTTTGTGCTATAATGAAAGGAAGAAGGATCTAGTGAGTTGAGCAGATCTTATGTCATGTGTGCAGTAGGGTTTGGTGGCATTGTGCTTGTAACCTCTTGGTTGAAGATAATAGAGAAGAATATTTGGTGAACGTAGCCCTAGGGTGGGGGTGAACCATGTAAATCTTGTGTTTTCCACTTTGTGCCTTGTTCCGATGCATTGATGTGATTATTTTCTAAGTTCTTGATATATATAGATAGATCTATTTATGCTTTATGCTTCTTAGATGTATGAAAATGTAGATCTGGCATGTATGAAGATGCCTAGTGATGGTCTACTGGATCTTATTTGTTTTATTGTTGTTAAGTACTGAAATCCTTTAGATCTAAATGAATCTTGTGATGCTCTATGCTATTTGTGAAGTATGATAAGGGTTGAATATTGATGAATGGTCGGTGCTAAGTGCCCTGTAAGCAGCATAATCATAGATCTGTGTCCCAGCTAAGATTGCAGACACTCGAGTCCTACAACCACCCATGTCTCTACCTTGAGTGAGACTTCATCTACTTCGCAGGTGTTATCGAAAGGGATGGTAGTTAGGGTTTTTTTGGTGCGCTCTTGTAGCGTTGAACCCTGGGTCTGCCCCTGTGCCAACACTTTCACTTTATGGTGAGGATGACCTGTATCCTTTACATCACAAATAGGGTTATAGGTAAGTCTTGCTCTTGAACAATATAACAAGGGATCTCATACACCCACTAGTGCTCAGCCATAGGGTTTCCACATATCTATCTCACTGTGTCTCACAAAAGAACCACACTCACTAGTGCTTAGCCACTAGGATCACATTCACATGTGCTTAGCCACAGGCATGTCCAACTCAGCAGATCTTCTTTCTCACAACATTACACAAGAGATTCATCTGGAGTATCACATCATCTCAACTCTCTTCTCAAAGGAGGCTAATACATCATTTCATATCTATCTCATAACGATGCACCCAACTCATGGGATTTTCCGCACATTCACATGTTCTTAGCCACAGTCACATCCAACTCAGAAGATCTTATTTCTCACTTCGTTACACAGGAGAATCATCTGGAGTGTCATCTCAACTCTCTACATAGAGGAGGCCAGCACAACATTCTAGTTCTCTCTCAAATAGGAACCACACACCCATCTCATGGGAACACCCAACTCATGGGATCTCTCTCAGGTCTGTGTTCTAGAGGATGTCTCACGTAGTTGTAATCATCAACAAATCCTTCACAACAAAATTAAATAATTTCAAGAATAAGAGGAAGTTTGACTTAAGGAAGGAAACAAACAAAGCGTCAGTTGTCAAAGAAAAGGAACCCTCAAAGAAGGCCAAGCAGGATAAAACATACTTCTTCTTCTAATTCAAGGTAACAATATTCTTCAAGAGTTCTTGTACATACCATGTTTACATAGTTTCTTTATGGATTCAAACAACTTGATGCAGAGTATCTCATATACAACGTAAGTGTGGTGAAAACTTTCTATGACATAGATATTGTATCAGAATAGTTACTCAGAAGTCTGGGATGATGGATTGTTAATCCATGGAAAAATCTCTTGATGAAAAAGAAGTGCTACTTGGATATGTTTCAGTTTGAGTCTTGCCACAATATCATGAGAGAGCAGGAAACATAAGTGTTGAATTTGACCATGATATATTGTAATGATCAGAGCTATATGAAGCCTTCAGAGCAAACAAGTGTTCCATGATAGACCAAAGTACATTGAGATCAAGCATTATATTCTCCTTGATGAAGTCCGTAAAAGAGAAGTGGTTCTCCAATATATATCTGCGAGTGAGAAAATAGTAGGTATTTTGGTAAAGCCTCTATTCAAGATGAAAATTTTGTGTACTTAAGAAACAAGTTGGGGCTCGTGGAGACGAATTCTTTATTGAAAAAAAATGAAGAGATTAATCCCAGGTTGGGAGGGAGCACTGATATGTTATTTATTTATGAACAGACATTTTTCAGTTTGAAAAATGGTCCAGGATGAGCAGTTCATTTCCAGTTCAGAAAGTGGTTTGAGATTTCTGACGGACAGGCATTTTCTAGTTCCAAAAATGGTCCAGATTGGACAGTCATTTTCGTAATCAAAATGGTTGATAGATTGTTGATGTACCATAGAAAATGATTCCCCTTGTGGCCAGTGTGGGGGAATGGTCTACGATAGTAATTCTTCTTGGAAGTCACTATGAGAAGTGGTCAAGTAGAATGGTCCTCCTTGTCGGGAAGTCATTCTTTTGAATTTCACAGTTGTGAGCAGTTTTGAAGAATGGTCTATTTTGGAGGTTGGTGTAGGATAGTCATTTCCATTAGGAAATGGTCTGGACAGTCATTCCCTAGGGCATACTCATTCTCATCAAGTTGCACTATGATTAGTGTCGGAGGAATGGACTAGTCAGGTGAATGGTGTAGGTTCAGAAATAAAGGACAAGCATTCCCTAGGACAGACTCATTCTCTCTAGGTTGCACTAGGATTAGTGTTGGAGGAATGGCCCAGTTAGGTGAATGGTCCAAGCTTAGAAATCAGGGACAATTATTCTTTTGTGCTTGAGAATAATAGTCTAGATATCCCATGGCTGATGTTTTACTTTTTGAGGGTAGATTCTCTTCCAGATGTCACATATGTGAGTGGAAGAATGGCCCGTATGACTTAGTTTATATCATGATATTTTTTTATGCAGGTTGATATCAAATGATATGATTGTTGTGGAGACTATATGTCTCTAGATAGTAGATGTATGCTATTGCAGTGTATGTGTTCCACTGGTTGTGACTATGCGTCACTAATTAAGTAGTTGTGTGTTACTTGGTGTGGTTGTGTACCACTGGATAGTAGTTGTGTACTACTATGGATAGATACAGTTGTGTTCTATTGAATGGCAATGCTTTGATTGCCATGAAGACTATCATTAGTGTTGGAAATGATTGTCAGCTAGATGGATAGTCAGTGTGATGGTGGATAGACATTCTTGAGGTAGAAAATGGTCCGAGACATTTATTCTTCTAGAACGTATGTCTGGATTAGAAGAATAGTCCTTGTATCCCATGGTGTGGCTTCCAGCATCTATTGGAATAGTTATTCTTCTAGGACATATGTTTAGATTAGAAGAATGGTTCTTTTATCACTCTATGGAGTGAGTGACTTATCCAGTATCATGCCTGATTACTCATATGGAGTATGGATTTGAGAGATGATACAATTGATGCTATTAGATTATACCGATAGAGATGATGGTGCTCGTGATTTTATCATGAGATAGCTTGTGTGGATATGATGATGCTATCGGTAGAATGGTATGTTTTTGCTCAAGACTATTACCTTTAAATACCTCCCTAGCTAGGAGGGAGTGTTGATATTATGGTAGTTACAAGAGGTATTAAACCTCCACATGTAACCCTGACAAGAATAGAATATTTTGGGAAGCAAGAAGAAACCCTAAAGCATTGAACATAACACTAGAAGACAAGTCAGCTAAAGAAAATAATTAATATTAAGTTTTTGTCCTCCAGAAAGAGAAGTTGGCCTAGATAGCTAAGGAAGAGAAGTATAAATAAAGGATGTCAGAGCTCATTTGGACACATTGCTCGCTACTGCAGAAATTTAGTGCACACTACAGAAATTCAGTAAGTGCACAAGTCTGGAGAGTAGATGCAGTTGCAACTACTGCAACTAGTATTTTTGGTTTTAGGCTTGGATTTTCTCTTGGTTATGGTTTGGAATTTCTTCTTGGTACGCTAGCTCTAGAGAGTGGTACTCTACCTTGATTGGATTTTGGACCTAGGGTTTTCTTCCGAAACTATCCTCTCTGTCAAGGTTAAGGTGCTCGGGGATGGCATCGGCCTATGGTTGGGTGACAATATTGCTATATTGTTTATGGTTAAATGAGCACACATATTATTTTCTAACATTCTCTTCTACCCAGCCTACACCACCCAAGAGAATGGACCTCCACCCTTCTCTGCCACGCAGTCCTTTAGGCGGTCCTTCTCCTTCAGGGCTCCAGTGCAGTTGATCTAGAATCTCCCTGTTGGGACTCTCAAGAATCACAGTTGTGAGTAAAGGACACAAATCAAGCATCTCAGACATACAGGCCTCAAATCATGGCTATATTACACCAACACTCTATATAGTCAATAATTCCATGGTTTCACTTCAACAGTTCATCTCCCTTTCTCGATCCAAGACATGCATGAGTAAAATGAGTGAGTGAAGAAAATGAATGGAGTGAAAACTCCATGAGAGAGGGTGAACAGTGAAAAATTTGGGTGAATGAACGTGTGAGGTGACCAGTAACAGCACCAGAATGGGGACGAGAATTAGAATGAGCGAAGGACCAAAATGAATGAAGGAATTAGCCAACAGAAGAACCCCTTCACCAGACCAGGGATGGTTTTTTATAATTCATCGAGGACCAAGAAACTCTTGGCCTTCCCCCAAGAATCTTATGTAACTAATTCCCCCCACCCCCCCGCTATAAACAATTATAGCCCTCTATAAATCTAGTCCTTTTCTGTCTAGCAGCCAACGAGGTATTTATTGTTAATGATGATCAAACATTACATTTGTTAGGAACACTTTCCTTTTAATAATTGTTTGGGCACTCTGGCCTCTCAACAATGTAACAATAAATTATTTAATATGGGGGCTCAAAACCTGGGGTGTTACAAAGTATCTTAGACATAAGATGGGGGTGATCTCGTCTTACCTTCTTCAGTAAAGAACACAGTTCACTACTTCGAACGATGCTCCATTTGTTGTTGCATCATGGAGAATTTTTATTTTATGGAGTTGTGCATAGTTGAAGTTTGCAATGGCTCTCGATGATATCCTATTCAAGGATGGTTATGTGCACGTAAAGAGGCCCAAAGGAGAGAATATCCAAAGTATTTATTTGTCATTGTTGTCTAAGTGGGAGAATAATAAATCATTGTAGTTGAACACATTGAAAGGGAGAGAAGTTTAGCTTGTAGTTGCACACATTGAAAGGGGGAGCATATTAGCATAAATTCCATTGCTTTGGTAGAAACCTTTCAGAACAGTGAAGAAGGCTCTAGAAGAAGGCTCTTTTGGTTGCCATCAATCAAAAAGAGGGATTTTGTTGGGCATATGTTGTCATTTATGTCAAAATGATCATGGACAAGGTCATTTATAGTGCAATAAAAAATAGAATAAGTTGATCTAGATGGATATCGGTGACCACCCACTTCTTCCAACTGGCTCAAAACAGTTTTCTGACAATTTTGGCAATTTACTATTTTTAGCAGTTTTAACTTTTGGGGCCATTTTGAGGGCCTAAATGAAGGTTTTTCAATATTGAGATCCTCAACAATAGCTAAAGGAATGATTGAGCCCCCAAAATGAATCTCCTCGATGATACCTTTCCAACGAGCTATCACACGCCTAAAACAGAGATCGTATGCAAAAGTTACGACCCCGGGAAGTTGATGTACTAACTTACCCAAACAGGGCCCACATGACTTTTGGCGCTTCATCTCCTAGGGTTAGGTTTTTGGATGTCTAGGGTTTTTGGAATTCTTGATTATTGTAAAAATTCCTTCAGAGCCTCATTTTAACCTTCTTCTTTCGAATGCGCGTTGTCGTCTCATCTCTTCTTAGAGATAAGCCGCCACCATTCCAGCAAGCTTTTTTCCACTGCATTTTACAGTTTCAGCTTATTTCATTATTGAATAGAAAACCTGGTTTACTGTATCTCTATTATTTTGTGTTAAGCACCTGTTAATAATCTGTATTCATTTCATTTTACTCATAAAATCTGGATCAGTGGTATCAGATCGGTCTTCTCCTTGTCTTCCTAATGCCTGTCCCCAACGAGGTCGGAGTACAAAGAGTTGGGTCTCGAGCTTGTTTCTCTTGAGGACAGAAGCTCTCGCACGCCCAAGCGACCTCCCATGGTAGGAGAAAATAAATATGATGGGACAGGAGATCCTTTCAAACTGTTGATTGAGGAATCCCTCACGCAATAGAGGAACAAGATGATGGATAGTTTCGCACAAATCCTTCGGCAGTTACCAACATGCGACGCATCTTCTTCGAATGGAGGCATCGCCCCCTTCAAGGTACAAATAAACTTTGATATTCCTATATTTGAAGGTCAGATAGATGCAAATGTTGTAGACAAGTGGTTGAATCTACTAGAGGGTTATTTTTCTGTTCATAACTTTTCAAATAGAGAAAAGATTACTTTTGCGCTCATCAAAGTCGTTACCCATGTCAAAGATTGGTGGGAAACTTTCTGTGAGCTAAAGGAAACAGAGGAAACCTCATTATTTTTAGTCACAACCACCTGGGAATCCTTCAAGGATGTTATTAAGGAACAATACTACCCTGTCAAAAGTTATGACGACCTGTATACCAAATGGACCACACTGCGTCAAGAAAGAGACCAAGCAGTGTCAGATTTCAAAAATATCTTCCATACCTTGCACACCAAGTTGGGTATCAAAGATTCAGAATGACATATGGTGCTCAAGTAGCGTGGCGCTCTACATAGATAAATCCAAACTGAAATGGAATTTCTATACGTCTCATCCTTGGGCGCGGCCTACCGATATGTCCTCAAAATCGAGCAGAAGCTCAAACAAAAGACGCGACAATTTGGGCCTGGGAACCCCTCACAACAAAAGCGAGGAAAGGGCGGCCCCAACCCACTGAACAAAGGACAAATCAAAGATGGATAGTATCAGGACAACCAGTCCAAGCCGCAAGCAAATAAGGACACCAAAAATACAAAGAAAGATATCGAAAAGTGGTGCGACTTCCATAATAGCCCTTGGCATAACACTGTTGACTGTCACTCAAAGCAGTCATTGGTGGCCGATGTTAAAGCCTCTGAATCAGATGCAGATTCTGACTCTGAGCCAGAATCAGAAAGAGGAATATGGATCATTGATGTGGAACCCAGTGCCACCATTTCTACCACCAAGCTCTAGCCTAGTGAACCAGATGAGCCAGAAGAAGGAGAGCACCTCTTCCATTCACAGATGTGGGTAAAAGGCACCCCATTGCACTTCATCGCTGATAGAGGTTGCCAGAATAACATCATCTCAACAGAGGTCATCAAGTAGTTGGCCCTGCCAACAACACCAGACCCACAACCTACACTATTGGATGGCTCTGCCAAGGAAGTGATCTTCGTGTCAGCCAACAATGTTGATTGTCATACAGCATCAAGCCCTTCAAAGATGAGGTATTGTGTGATGTTGCTCCTCTCAAATTTTGTGATGTTCTTTTGGGCCAACCTTATTTATGGAAATTTCATGTTGTATATGAGTCTAGTCCTTGTAGTGTTATTATTACTTTGAACAAGAAATTGTACAGGATACCCGAGGCAGTCCCACCTAGTGTTATTTCCTTAATCTCTACTAAGAAATGCAGGAAGGTCATCTCTCATATGGGGAAGTTTGTCTTCTTCATGATTCATTCTCATAATAAGCAAAAGATCACAGCCACATCCAGGGTCTCTACGTCCGACCTCTCCACACAGCAGAAGCAAGTAGATAAGGTCATGGAAGAATACTTGGATATCTTCTCCTCACCTATAGGGGTACCTCTGCACTGCCAGATCAAGCACCCCATCGATCTGACCCCCGACGCACCACTACCCAATGGGCCAGTATATCGTCACTCTTTGTTATAGAATGAGGAGATCAAGCGATAGATCCAAGAACTTCCCCACAAGGGGCACATCCACCCCAGCTCATCACCTTGTGGGAGCCTAATCGTGTTGGCATAGAAGAAATATGGAACCTGGCGACTCTGTATTGATTACCGAGCTCTGAATAAAATCACATTCAGAAACTGGTACCCAATTCCCTGAATTGTTGACCTCCTTGATAAACTCACGGGGGCCAAATACTTTAGTAAGATTGATCTGAAGTCTGGCTACCACCAGGTCCCAATAGAACAGACAGATGTATGGAAGACTGCCTTCAAGTCAAAAGAAGGCCTTTTTGAATGGTTGGTCATGCCCTTTGGTTTGAAAAATGCTCCAGCCACTTTCATGAGGATGATGGATGATATCCAGTGACCATTCAATAATACTTTTGTAGTGGTGTATCTGGATGAAATTATAATTTATAGCAAGACTTGGGTCGAACACTTGCAGCATATTCAGTAGGTTTTGCACACCCTGCGGTAGCACAAGCTATACACCAACTTGGAAAAAATCTCCTTCGGCATGGACAGGATCCATTACCTGGGCTACATCATTGATCAGCATGGCATACATGTGGATCCAGCCAAGATCCAAGTCATCTGTGACTGGCCAACCCCAACAACACTCACTGAGATTCTTGGGCCTCGCCAATTTCTAATGCAGGTTTGTGTTTGGATTCTCCCATATTGCATGGGCCCTCAGCCAAATAAACAGGGGTGGTGGTAAGGAGAAATTTGCGTGGGGCTGGTCCCAACAACAAGCATTCGATGATTTGAATAAGCTCTTATGCTCAGCCCCAGTACTTTCACTACTAGACCTGCAGCATCCCTTTGAGATCAAGACAGATGCTTTAGACTATGTTGTGGGCATCATTCTCACTTGACACGACCACCCCATGGCCTATCATAGTGAGACGTTGTCAGATATTGTCTGTAAGTACCCTACTTATGACAAAGAAATGTACTCCATTGTGAAAGCATGCCACCAGTGGAGACATTACATTCTTGGGAAGGAGACAGTCATCCACATTGATCATAAGCCACTGCAGTTCATCCAGACACAGGGAAAATTGCAGAATGACCACCATCAAAAATGGTCCACATACTTGCAGCAATTCCACCTCAACATCAAGTATAAAATAGGAAGCACCAATCACATCATTGATTACCCCAGCAGACCACCATTCGTGGCACTCACCACGGTGCTAGACTCTTGCGGCCATGAGACATCGAGATGGCCCCAACTCTAAGAGACAGACCCTGACTTCACCACAACCTACCAAATGTTGGGTGCAAACACATTTGTCGATAATTTCCATCTTCAGGATGGGTTGTTGTGTCATCTGGGCCATATCTATGTTCCATCAAGTGAGCGAGCGAAGATGATCTAGGAATCCCACTACAGTTGGGTGGCAGGACACTTCGACATTGAAAAGACAGTGGTGATGCTACAGAAACATTTCTATTGGATGAAACTTTGATAGGAGGTTAGCAAGTATACCAGGTCATGCATTGCCTACACTATTACCAAATCGACCACTAAGAAACAGGGCCTGTACACCCCTCTTCCTACTCCTGACAGGCCATGGGAATCCATCTCAATGGACTACATGTCGGGCCTCTTGTCCACCAAGAGGTGAAATGACTGTGTTTTTGTGGTTGTTGATCGCTTTTCCAAGATGGCAATTCTAGTTTCCTGCAAGAAGAGCATCACAGCAAAGGCTACTACCAAGCTCTTCTTTGAACGAGTCTGGGTACATTTTGGAATTCCACAAACCATTGTCTCAGATTGGGATAGTCTATTTCTCAACACATTCTGGTCGAGCCTCCGATCACTGTTGGAGACCAATCTCACCAAATCCAAAGCCTTCCACCTTCAGACAAATGGCCAAACTGAGGTTGTAAATCGAATGATTGTTCATATCCTTCGCATGTATAATTCAAAGCACCCTCGCACATGGGATGAGAGCCTTCCCTATGTCTAGCATAGCTACAACTGAGCCCTGCATAGCTCAACCGGCCACAGCCCCTTTCAAGTGGGGTTAGGATTCCAACCATTGGGTCCCATAGATGTTGCACTTCCCCTTGCGGTCACCTCGACCGACTCATCTCCTACTCCAACTGAAGCTGACAAATCCACCCTGTTCATTGAGAGGATCCAGCACATCCGCCAACAGGTTCAAGATATCCTACAGAAGTCCAATGACAAGTACAAACAGTCCCATGATCAACATCGGGTGCCACATGTTAATGTTTATGCCATTATTATAGTTCTTTGCATTTCAATAGATAAGAGCATAATAAGAACAAGATCACTAATAAATACACATTCACAAGAGACACAGAATTTATCTTGGGAAACCCTCTAGGGGGGAGAAAACCCAGCAAAAACTTCCTTATCATAAATAGCTTATACAATGTTCAAGAGATAACTCAAACCAATACAGATAGTCCTCTCCAAGAGATGCGTCATTCTTCTTCTCCTCTCTCCAACTTCTAATTGCATCTTGCCTCATAAGAGAATGAGCAAGTGAGTTGTGTGTTAGAAGTGAGACGCTAGCCTCTTATTTATATCAAACTAGCACGTGTGAAAGGTCACAATCTGGCAGGGCCAACCCCTCACTTTGGGTGGGTAAACCCACCTTTAATTAATTTTGGGTCTTCCATTATAACTGTTGGGGCTGAATTCTTATTCTACCCTTTGTAATTGTCCGATGACCAATCCGCAAAAGGGGATTTGGTCCTTATACAATTACCAACATGATTAATCCACAATGGGGATTAATCCAATAAAAATAATAATAATAATGACATGATTAATCCGCGATGGGGATTTAATCCAATAATAAAATAATAATAAGAATGCTCTTCGCAGTTACATTATTTCAACACTCCCCCTTAACAAGAAGGGTATTCTTCATCAGCATCAGGCAAGAGAGGTATGCATCATCAGTGGCATCTAGAGGACAGTATCTTCAATATCATCTTGAACCATTGTCTAGCACATTTATGAGTCATCGAAATTTTTCTTCGTCAACAGCATCATCATTCTCGAAAGAATGCTATCATCATCTACATCAAATATGTATAAGTAAAATGATACCTCATCACAATACTACACTAGCTCAATGTCACAGCGGTTAAGCTGGTAGCTCAGTGTCAGTCACATCTTTCTTTACGTCTAACAACTAGGTCAGAAGCAAGTCATATCATCATCTCGTTTTACATCTAACAACTAGGTCAGAAGCGAGGAATCACGGCGTCATGCTTTATGTCTAACAACTAGGTCAAAAGCATGACTCATCTTGCTTTATGTCTAACAACGAGGTCAGAAGCAAGGAACACATCAACATCTCGCTTTACGTCTAACAACGAGGTCAGAAGCAAGGAACACATCAACATCTCGCTTTACGTCTAACAACGAGGTCAGAAGCGAGGAATCATCTTGCTTTATGTCTAACAACTAGGTCAGAAGCAAGGAATCAGTAGTGTTATGCTTTACGTCTAACAACTAGGTCAGAAGCATCACTCATCTTGCTTTACATCTAACAACTAGGTCAGAAGCAAGGAATCAGCGGCGTTATGATTTATGTCTAACAACTAGGTCAGAAGCATAACTCATCTTTATTTACGTCTAACAATGATGTCAGAAGCAAGGAATCAATGGTGTTATGCTTTATGTCTAACAACTAGGTCAGAAGCATAACTCATCTTGCTTTACGTCTAACAATGAGGTCAAAAGAAAGGATCACACGGCGTCATGCTTTACGTCAAACAGTGAGGTCAGAAGCATGATTCATCTTGCTTTACATCTAACAGTGAGGTCAGAAGCAAGGAATACATCTACTCCCTCTTTTAGGGAAGGTCCTTTCAGACAATACCAAGCTTATCTCGAAAGTGTTCAAACTTTACACGAGATAGAGGCTTAGTCATCACATCAGCAACCTGTTCATCCGTGCTAATGTACT
>JASDQU010947506.1:0-11382 GCA_032191745.1 Picea mariana
CTCTGGAACTCATGTGTGGCCCCTTTACTCCATATGTGAGTCTGGTCGGCAAGCTATCATCATCCTGCATCATCAACCATCATGTCAGATCATGTCAACAACATATCATGAAATCAATAGCATATCATCAAAACCACACAATATCACTGTAAATGAAACAACCCAAACAGCCCACTCCCTGACTCAATCCGGAGTCCAAGGGAGTTCCACTGATGCCTCTGCATCCTCAAGGTCCGAAACCCTGCACACTCAATGAAACTGAGTCAGCAGCACCTGTCTACATCCATGTAGTAAAACATCATGTCATATAACTTAACGCATCATAATGAAGGAAAAAAGTTTTATCATCATAAAAATCCAGATCACTTGCGAGCAAGTGTCCTCAAAGGATAAGTTTGGTAAGTGCGCCAGAGCGGGATGTTACATTGGGTCACTGTTTTTTCTAGTCTCTGAAGAGGCTATTGTTGTTGCCACAAAATTCCCATGATTTGGAGATATATGGTTCAAGCATCACCAGCTTCCACGATAGAGTTATAATCGGGTTTTAAAACCAGATTATCAAAACGTTTCCAGAGCTAAAGGTTATTCAAAGGGATGGATTAAAAATGAATTTCTTAACCCTCTGGTATTCATCACCAAATTAATCACCCGTGCGAGTAAGTATTCCACCTTCAAAGCCTGCCATTTTCACTTCTTGGCTCACTTTCAGTTTGGTAAATCTTTGAATTTTCCATTTTACTTTTTGAAGAGTCTTGAGAAAATATCCTCCCAGGTTCTCAAGAATGTGAAAATCCCTCACCATATCCTATTTCACCATGGACTTATCAAACTACTAGTTGTCTCAGAATTAATAAAACAAGACAGAACCTGGGATGATTCTATTTACCAATTTTTGAACCCCGATTTGACAGTTAAAACATCCAAAAATTCAATACATTTTGGGACTGTTAATACATCTAACCCTCATCCTCCTAAGATTCCAAACCATCCAATTAATCCTATGCTCTCATATGCTAAGAAGATTATTGTTGACCCTCATATGTCTTCAACTCCTATTGACTCTAAACAAAATAAGTTGCAGGACTCTTTTCACCATGATTTTCCTCCAATTCCTACAAAGAGGCGAGGTGCTAATAGGTTCAAAGGACAACCATCTTGTAGGTGTACTCAAAGTATGGTTGGAAAGTTCAGTAAAAAACCTCCAATTACCTCAGACCCTATTCAATTATCCTATGATCATGAGATCCCTCATAAGAAGCTTAAAGAATACTCTACAAGAGATTCTAAGCCTACCAAAGAAACTAAATCTAAATATTCCATGCTTAGTCTTCCTCAAGAGGCCACTATCACACCTTCTCCTCAAATTCATAAACCTTCTACAAAATGTAACATGTCTTCCATGTCCACTAATAAGCCTAAGCCTTCTCTTATTGAAAAGTCTGACCAGTCCCCAACTGTTGAACAGTTACAACAAGAAAATGCTTCGTTGAACCAATGTCTTGGAGAATATAAAACATTGGATCGTCATTTACACCATGACAACGATGTCCTAGAAGACAAGGTGACTTATATACAACGTTTGGTTGATGATATGACTACTACCAATCACAATTTAAGAATGAAGTTGAAGCATCAGAGGAGGCATAAGAAGAAGTCTCTAGGACATGAGAATGAATCCCCTAAGGATTAATCTATCTCCTATCTCAAGAGTATATTGGAAATCTATTTTTCTTTGCAGAGGGACCTGTAAAATCTCAGGAGTGGGGGAGATGTTGGATTCCTTTTTTGCCTACTTTTTTCCTATTATAAGTCTCTTTTTTAACATAATGATTATACATTTTGATCTTATTATCATATTATTTTCATCAAATCGATATGGGATACGAATAAGGTATGTGTTGATCTTATTTGTAGCTTAATGTGAAGTTTATGTTTAATTCAATAAATATAAATGCTTAATACTTGTTATTTTTTATTAAATAGGCAAAAGGAGCGATCTAGACCTTCATCTGGATCTTCATCCAGATCTTCATCCAGACCTTCATTCAGAACTTCATCCGAAACTTCATCCAAACCTTCATCCGGAACTCGAAGTGCAACATATTTAGCCATTAGCATACCTGTGGGAGTTTTTGGGAAAAACCATAACATGGGTTTTTTATCCATTATCGTCCTCCTGCTATGGCTCCCACTGTATTTCGATTTAGACAGTTGAAACTAGATCCTATATTCGAGCTATGACTTTAAGAACTCATATCCTATTAATAACATAGCTAAATGATTTTCTGGTTTGGAGAGAGAGTCAACCCTTTCAGTGGTCAACCTCTCAGTTGTATCAAAACTCTATAAATACCAGAAGCCTCTCAAAACGAGTATTACCATGATAATCTAGTCATTGTACTCTATTAAGAATTTGTCCTTGTTACACAACTCGGATATTAATAAAATTTGATGCATTGAAGTTGTGATTGTTTCTTAAGTTGGAGTACCACGACTACTTGGAGGGCCCACCAGTAGTCTATGTGTGTTGTTATATTATTGTATATTCATACTCATATGTATAATTCTCTTGTGCAAGTTACTTGTTTAAGTTGCAGGTTACTTATAATTTTTCATATCTGATAATCTAACTGTGCATACTCATATGTATAATTCTCTTCTGTGGGTTACTTACTTAAGTCGTGTTTCATTGATATATATACTCTTGATCATCTAACTATGTTTATATATACATATGTTTCCTTTTTCATTTACATAGGTTGTGTTTTACTTTGCAGATTGATCACCTAGACATTGCACATAACAGTTGTCTATGATTCATTAAGTTGTGTTTTAAATTAATCCTTGTAGGGTTGCATCGATTGGTATCTCTGTGTCGGAACATTTCTAGGCTCAGTGTGATAGTATAGTTTCTAATTCATTTTAAGTAATGTTTATAGGTTTATATTAATTATAAGAATATGTGTTTAATAAATTGACATTTCTTTAATGGCAAGTTTTTCCTAGATTGGTTTATCTCTACTTTACACATATCTATAGAATTCAATATTGCATGCATCCCATTTGAATTATCAGTAGTGTTAAGATTCCATTGTGATATAATTCACCATCATAGACAGAAACACTATATTTAGATGTCATCATGATACAATTTTCCATTGTAGACACAGATAGATGATGTTGTTTTCCTTCTTCAGCAGGATAATGTGAATTAGAGTTGTTTACTTTCAGTTAGTAAGATTAGTGTAATGATGTTGTTTATTTTCTGTAGAATAGAAGTAACTGTGAGTTCTTGATTTAATCTTGAAATTTTTCTTTAAGAATAGAGTTCACTTCAAAGGATTGATTTTAATAAAAGATAACTTACTTATGTTCAAGGACTGCTTACTTAGAGTAATGAGTTCATTGTTCATAGTCATAGACTACTCTGTACGTTTAAAATAAAGTTTACTGTCCAAATAGATTTCAGCTTGTTTATAGTCTTTTAAATCATCTTTTAAAATTGTAGATTGAAAATATAGTGTTGATCCTTAGGGTAAACCATTCTCTTGCCTAGATAATTCACTTTCCAGACCTCATAAGAAGTTAGTTTCCTTTCTATATTGACACATAGTGTGTTACAACTCAAATTTTACTTACCTCAGTTGATAATTTAATCGAGGGAAATTAAGGTATATAGTTTACCCATCAGCCATCATAGTTGAGGAAGAGCTGAACAGTGGGGGTCAGGGCAGGAATCCTTCTAGAAAGATTGTACAGGTGACACTGGCAGTGCATCAACATCAAACACCAGCCAGAAAGGATTCAGGGAATCATGATATGCCTAGAGGACCCATGTTCATGACACCATAGAGATAGACTCCTCAACAGAGGACCACAGCAGCAGCAACAACGTCATCTACAACATCAACAGTTTAGTCATGTTTAGCATAATAGACCAAGATCATAGGTTGTTAGACCAACAACTTCTACTTATGGGACCAAGAGAAGTGGACCGATGAGTGGATCTTGGACATGTGGTGAGCCACATTACCAGTGATATTGTCCGATTGAGAAGGCCAGAGCGGCTGGATCATCAGGACCCACTACAGTTGGATATTTGGGCAAGGCCCATAGGATACATGCAGTGGTGAATAATCACCAAGATGAGCACCAGTCCACTGTGCTAGAGACTTCAAGTACAATCGCAGAGAAAAATTAGAGTATATTGGTAGATCTAGCTACTACAGAGAGATTTATCTCTAGTGCATCGCTGAAGAGAATTAAGGTGAAGGAATTCTAGCAGGACGAGTTCAAATACATAGAAATGACATCGGGTTCCAAACAAAAGATTTGAGGAAAGGTTATAGACTGTAGCATTAAATTAGGAGACTTTGTAAATAAGGTGGATCTTTATGTCACAATCTTAGGATATTATGACATAGTGATTGGTATGGGTTGGTTGGAATCACATTATGCAATAATTAATTGTAAGAAAAAATGGTTAAGTTAGATAGATGATTTGGGACAAAGTAAGGTGATTGTAGGAAGAAACCTGGGATTGTCTTTGAGTTTTATTTATTCCCTACAATTTCATAAGAGTATGTGAAACGGATGCAATTTATATGCAATCTTAGCACTAAATGAAAAGGGTGAGGTGGAAGGACTAGAAAACCTTCTTGTAGTGCAAGATTTTGCAGACGTGTTTCCAGAAGAGTTACCAGGTTTACCTCCTGAAAGAGAGTTGGAGTTTACAATAGACTTGAAACTTGGAACTGAACCGATAGAAAGAACACCTTACCGGATGTCAACGCCTGAGTTGATGGAGTTGAAAATGAAATTGAAGGAGTTGTTGGATTTGGGACTGATACGTCCAAGCGTATCTTCATCGGTTGCACCTGTGATATTTGTTATAAAGAAGGATGGATTCTGGAGGCTTTGCATTGACTATCGTCAATTGAACAAAGATACGATCAAGAACCGGTATCCATTTCCAAGGATTAATGATTTATTTGATCAAATGAAATGAGAGACAGTTTTTTCAAAGATTGACTTGAGATAAGGATATCGCCAGTTACAGATTAAAGAGGAATATGTCCCTAAAACTACTTTTAAGATGATATTTGGACATTATGAGTTTACAGTTTTACCATTCTGATTGACAAATTTCCCAGGAGTATTCGTGAGTTTGATGAATGGGGTGTTCCGTGAATACTTGGAATTTTTTTTTCAAGTTTTTATTGATGACATACTGATTTATTCTCGAATGAAAGAAGAGCATGACGAACATTTAAGATTGGTCATACAATGTCTACGAGGAAACAAATTGTATGGGAAACTATCAAAATGTTATTTTTACCAATTGAGGATTCATTACTTGGGAAATATCATATCTGGTGAAGGTATCATTGTGGATCTAGCGAAAGTGGAGGCTATTATGGACTGGACAACACCGACAAATGTACAAGAAATATGTAGTTTTATGGGTTTAGAAGGATATTACTGACGATTCATCAAAGTATTTTTGAAGATAACAAATCTGATCACGGAATTGAGAAGAAGAAAAAGAAGTTTGTATGGACTGAGAAATGCGTAGAAGAATTTCAAAATCTCAAGGAGTTGTTGACAACAACGCCAATACTAGAAGTCCCTAACATGGACAAGGAATTATCGGTATGCACATATGCATCCAAGGAAGGTTTAGGTGGAGTTTTGATGCAAGACGATCGAGTGATCGCCTACATTTCGAGGAAATTGAGAAAAGATGGAGAGAACTATGCAACGCATGACCTGGAATTATTAACAATTGTATATGCCTTGAGAGTTTGCAGACATTATCTGATTGTACAAAAATTTGAATTAAAGACAGATCATTGTGGATTGCAGCATATTTTTACACAGAGTGACTTGAATGCGCGACAAAGGCATTGGTTAGAATTACTTGGCGAGTACGAATTTGAAATTACTTACATTAAAGGAACTATGAATCGAGTGGCAGATGCGTTGAGTCGGAGACCACACATATTTTTGGTATTACCTCTTAAGACGAATATTCGAGAAAAGATTCTAGTTGTACAATTCAATGATGATTCGTATAAGGAAGTTAAGTATAATATTGGACAAGATACCATGGTGGTACCGAAGTATGAAGGTTATTCACTAGACAACGATGGATCATTTAGATTTAATGGAATAATTTGTGTACCGCCTAACGACGAATTAAGAAGTTTGATTCTACATGAATCTCATCAAGTTGTATACATGGCTCATCTGGGATTCACGAAGATGAAGGAAGACCTTAAACCTTTATTCTTCTGGAAGGGAATGAAAAAATACATAGTTAGTTATGTGGCTAGATGTCTAGAATGTCAGCGAGTGAAGGCTGAACATAGACATCCAACAAGATTTTTATAGCCACATGTTATTCCAGAATAGAAATGGGAGGTCATTTTGATGGAATTTATCATTGTATTTCTATTGACGGCAATGTGACATGATTTGATATTTTTGGTAGTTGATACTCTGACAAAGAGTGCACACTTTATTCTTGTGCATACGACGTATCAGGATCCAGACATAGCTAGAGTATTCGTCACCGAGATTGTAAGATTACATGGTGTACCAAGAAGGATCATATCCGATCAAGGATCAGTGTTTATAGGACGGTTTTGGACCATTTTTCAAGAGGCTTTGGGAACACAACTAAGATTTAGCAAATCTTATCACCCAGAGACAGACGAGAAAACAGAAAGAACAAACTAGATTTTGGAGGATATGATACGTATGTATGTAATGGACCAACTGAAACGTTTGGAATAATTCTTGCCACTAGTAGAGTTTGAATACAATAAAAACTATCAAAGTACAATCAATATGGCCCCATTTGAGTTTCTTTATAGGCATCCATGTCAGACACTGTGATTTGGTATCGACTTGAGGATAGGGTTCAGGTAGGACCAGAAGTGATACAATAAATGGAAGAACATATGCAATCGATAAGAAAGAGGATTAAAGAAGAACAAAATCGGCAGAAGAGTTATGTTGATGCACATCGCGATGACCACAGTTACGAAGTTGGCGATAGAGTCTTCTTGTGGTTAAAATCGCACAAGAGTTCAATCAAGTTCGTAAAGGGTGATAAATTCTCTCCTAGGTTTATGGGACCCTTCGAAGTTGTGGAAAAGAAAGGACATGTGGCTTATCGACTAGCCTTTCCTGATTCTTTGAGGCATATGCACGACGTATTTCATGAATCCGTTTTGAGGCATTATATTAGTGATCCTTCACATGTTATTGACATGAGTTCCTTCCCGGTGTCGGACGAGGGTGCTCTCATGGAGAATCCACATTTGGACCATCCCATTTGACAGCTATGGCGTCGAACAGTCAATCGGATCAAGGTCCAGTGGGAAAATTATAGTCCACACTCAGCTACCTGAGAGGATGCATTTGAGATGTGTCAATAGTTTCCTTACTTGTTTGATAGATTAGACATATACATCTATGCCAGATACATCGATTACTCACTTTTATATATACTGTACAAACTTCGGGATGAAGTTTAAAACAAGAGGGGGTGTATGTAACATCCCTCTCTATTAAGCACACTATTATTGAATTATTCTTTGAGCACACTTGCTTGCAAGTGATCCAGGTATCGTACTTTGTGATTTCATTAATATTATGGGTTATATATGATTATGTTGAAGTGTTATGGCTTATTGATTATATTGATGTATATATATTGACATATGCTTTTGACAAGTCGTCCTCAGTGTGCAGGACACATGACAGGTAAATGATGATGATGGCATCAATAGATTCCCATGGAATCTAGATTGATTTAGGGAGTGGATTGTATATATTTATTATTTCATTTCATGCACATATGAGGTATGATTGATTATAGTATGATTTATGTATATGGAATTATTTACAGTGTTTTTGTTAGTGGATGGAGGCTTGATGATGCTTGTTAATCCAACTCAGATAAGGAGTAGAGGGGCCATGCATAGAAACCAGACATTTGAGGGAGAGGTGTGAAAACATCCTTGTCACAACCTACTAGCACTCCCACCATGGTCTGAACGGTAGGTTAATAATTACCTAGTTCGAAAGGTCCACAATCCTGTGAGAGTGGACTAAGACAGTTGCTCACGAATATTTCTAAGGAGCGCGCAATAAGGCAAAGTCCTTATTCCTTAGAATCCCTTAGTCTCTCACAAGTTCGACTGAGTGGAGTGTTGACTCCAAGGGTCGGACAAATTCCAAAACAAATCTAAGTCTAGTGGCACCCTTGAAGAACGAAGGTTTGTCTTGAAGGGCACATCACGTAATTTAAAAATTGAAGTCAATAAATCTAGGTGTCCTAGAAGACATTGAAATAATTAGACCTTGTTGGATTAACTAATTAATTTAACAATAGATTATTAATTGAAAAGTCTAACAAGAGTCAAATCCTAAGTCTAATAATTGGCCTAAGTCTAAGTTTGATTTGGGAACTATATAAAATATTAAAATTGGGATAAATCTAATACTAGGAAAAAGGTGGTAAAAATATAAAGATTTGATGAAATGCACATGTGTGCATGAATTTAATAAAAAGGAATTTTTAAATAGAAATAAATAATAACTTGAGAGGTTGGGTGTACATAGAAAGAATCTAGAGTCAAACTACACTAGTCTAACTAGAGGAAGACTCCTAATCCAACTCCAACTAAGATCTAGTTAGGAGACACTTCTTAAATGAGAATCTGGGGAACAAAGGGACACCTAGGAGTGAAAATAGGAACACATTGAGGAATGTGAGGGAATTTGACCTTTTTAAATAACATAAATTTGGTAAATACCGGTGTAACTTGGGGAGAATATGACAAGTGTGTGAGTGAATAATCCAAATTAAAATTTACTAAAAATTTAATTATCTATGCATGAGGACATGTGTCAGGGAAGAAATTTATATAAAACAAAATAAGGTAGAAGGGAAATGGATCTGATTTTCTAAGCATTGTTATGTTGCCAAATTTTTATTGGACTGTGTTTTACTTGTGAGAGTTGGGATACCAATCTTGTAAAAAGAGTGGAAGCTCTTCCTTGCGAGGGCAAGTCTAGGAGCTATTTTTGTTGGTTTCTTGTGTGTGTCCCCTTTGCGACTCGAGGGGATAAGGGGGGAGAAGAGTACCCATAGCATTGGCTGGGAGGTACCGGTGAAGTCTATGTGATTAGAAAGTGAAATAAAGGAAGGAGAGCAAGGCTTTGAAGGGAATTTTCATTACACAGCTTTCATTGGTCCCGATATTTTTATATTTTGAATTTATTTGTAGCACTAGTGTTGTAGTATGTTATACTGATATGGTCACTATAGAATCACTGGAAAGCCTGAATGCCAAATTTTTACAATTTTTGTCAACGAATATTAGCTCAGAGTTTATATTTTTAAATTACAGTTGCTGCCATGAATAATATTTACAGTGTTTATATTTAAGTTTTCATTGTAATTTCGGACATTTTTTTCTCTCTAAATTGGGGTGTCCTGATCCTCATTGTGAAATTCGAATTTATATTATGAATGGAATATGTTCTAAAATTTGTATTTTATCTATATTTAAGGTTGAATGATCAGAGTTTTTAGTTGAGATTATTTTAGAAATTTAGCAGTGCATTGTTCGCTGGTAAACCAAGGAGTTAGTTATGAAATTACATCATGAGTTTCTCTATTTAATTTCATTTAAGTCCAAATCAATTCATATGATGGGATCTTTGTCAAACTTCATTCTATATCAAAAACTTTGTATCATTTTCCTGTTAACACTTACGTCAATTCAATTTCACTGTAGTATGGACCTCTATTGAATTTCATCAAATCCGATTTTATATCATGTTTTTCTCTGTCGAATTTGTGGATAAATCCAAAGTATATGTAGTATGGATGTCTATGTTTATTTGTAGTTTGAATCCAAAAAAATTTGGGATCGAGAGAAGCCTGTTAAAAGTTTCTAGAGTTTGACTTTTTGTTTAACCTATAGTGCATTAGCCCTTTTTCCTTGATGAGTCATGCATGTGGCCATGGGATAGAACCTAGAACTAGCCAAAAGGGCGTTATTCGGAGCTTTGGGACTCCAGTGCTTCAGAGGTTTTGAACTTCAACATTCCTTTTCACATAGAGTGTTACTAGTCGAATTCGGTATTAAATGAGGTTGACCGACAATTGTAGGTTAACCCTATGTTTCCATTCTCCTTGTAAACTTTTATAAATTTAATCTAACTGCTGGTGGATATTCTCCTCACATGATAATATACGATGGATATTTACTCCACATCTCTGGGATTAAGGGTTTTTCTCTGCTTCCACAACTTTATATTTTTTTCACCCGGATCGTTGAACCGTCGAAGGGCTCGAAGACATGATGGATTACACCCCTCCTTAGATCAACGATTTTCTTCCACTTCAGAATTTAGAACTTCGAGATTTCCTCACCCTTCTGCAACAACAACTCTTTTCCTCTGAAGTGTCGAACTATCGAATCTCCAAAGAGAATAAAAGCTATAAGATCTAAGGATAGTCGATTGATCGCTAGATCTATGGTTTTCCTTTACTCTAGAACTACAGAACCCAGGTTTTTTATTAAACCTTAGAAGCTACCTCTTAAACTAGCCGGAGTGTTGAATCCTGAATAACTTAGTGATCTACGGCTCACGTCTTTCCATCAACTGACGGTCAAGATTTACTCTGGACTTCGAGACTCTCAGAGTTCCTTAAATTTTAACATCGCGATGCTAATTTCGTCGAAGTACCAAATTACCAAACCTCTGAAGAGCGAAGGCTCAGAAATCTAATGGTCCTCGATTGATTGCTAGATCTATGATTGACCTTTACTCCGGGACTTCAAAGCTTCGAAGCTTTGAAGCTCTTAGATAGTTAGGACTCAAAATTGTCGAATCATCGAACTCATACGAATCCAACTGCTATTATTCACTCATCGATCTACGGTGTAGTTTCACTTTGTGACTTCGGGCTTCAAGGCTCACTTAATATAAATAACTCATATATGTCTAAGTGACGAAGCCCGAAGGTGTCAAGGTTTAATGAGTGCACTACTCTTATCTGATCGAACGGTTGTGGGGATTCTAACTTCTCACGATCAGATCCTGTCCTCTAATTCCATCAAAGGGATTTCAAAATATTGATTTCCTCACTTGAACCCTGCACATGATTTTTCTCCTGAGCTTTGGATTCTAATTTTTGTGTTCCTGCTTTGCACCTCCCCTATGTAAGTTCGCAATGTCTCTCTTGAGCTTTGTTCTTCCAAAAATTAATGCCTTCATCCGCTTTGAGTGGTCTCTGTGCATCTGTAATGACCCCAATCGTTATGAATACATGAGATGCAAAGAAAGTGCAAATAT